>PVHP010045114.1:0-13773 GCA_004024765.1 Zapus hudsonius | reverse complement strand
GTCGGGTCCCTACGGGAAGACGGTTTGCCATATGACAGTCAAGAAACGGGCCACTCAGGACATCAGGTCATGCCTGATGCAATCCAGTTCCCAGGCTGAGCAGAGCCTTTTACACACGCGTGTGCATGGATGCAGGCATCCATACAGCAGATCTGCATTCTAGGTAGGAGAGCAGAAATGCCACAAATCATTTAAGATGGTAATTAGCCAGGGGAGTCGCCACAAGTTTCATAGTCTAAGGGCCGGCTCGCTCCTTCCTTTTACCAGGCCTGTATCTTAGCGTGTTGGCTGGTGCGTCTCTGCTTCTAAAGAGACCTTTATGCTTTAGCACCATTAATTAAGTGACAGCATAATGAATATGAAAAATCAGCTGAAATACGAGTCCCTTAAAATTTATAGGCAAGGCTACTTAATGAACTTTTCCTTTCAAAGTGGATGGTACTCCAAGTTCCTTGTTTCTGAAGCTTTTAGCTTTGGATCAATGATATAATCACAGCCATGCATTAGCATTAGTGACGTCTGCTCCGGGCTGACTCAGCCGAGGAACAATTAAGGAAGTCGAGATGATCAAAACAAGAGTAGACATGTTGTTCCTTCTGGAAAACACACAGAGCATCTTGCTGTACTGTCTAAAAGTGACAAGGTCCAGTCATGGAGAGCACCCAGTTCTATTAATTTTCTTGAAATAAAACAGATGATGCCCTAAAAAAAAAATCTTCATCTGCAGTTTTAGTTGTTCTTGTTTGGGTTTTAAATACGCTGTGGCAATCTGAAGATGGATGGTTAGAATAGTGTATTACAGAGCCTTTTACAGATTAACGTCTTGATTTTATTTTTAGTATAAGCTTCTTAGTGTTGTCATTCAGAATAGAGATCACTGGAGAAGGGTCAGTGATCTTTTTTTGGGATAGTAGATTGACTATGATTCTAAAATAATGTTTTTTAAATATTTTTTTATTTGCAAGCAAGCAGAGGGAGATAGAAGAGAGACAGACACAGAGAGAGAATAGGCTCACCAGGCCCTCTAGCTGTGAGTTCGGGGTCAGCCTGAGACTACACAGTGAATTTCAGGTCACCCTGGGCCAGAGCAAAACCCTACCTAAAAAAAAAAAAAAAAAAAAAAAAAAAAAAAAAAAAAAAAAAAAAAAAAAAAAAAAAAAAAAAAAAAAAAAAAAAAAAAAAGCTGGGTGTGGTGGCGCATGCCTTTAATCCTAGCTCTTGGGAGACATGAGTTCAAGGCCACCCTGAGACTACATAGTGAATTCCAGGTCAGCCTGGGCTAGAGTGAGACCCTACCTCGAAAAACCAAAAATAAATAAATAAAATAAATAAAGAGGCAGGAGATGAACCAGCCCTGGCCTATCATCTAGGGCCCAAATGAAACCTATGAGAAAGCGGTGAGGTAAACAAGAGACCTATCACCACAGCAAGTCAGATAACCCATGAAATGTCAATGGAGACACAAATACCCAACACAACCCAAGGCAGAAATCCAGAGATAGTTAAGATCTCAACAATAAAGCAGACTTAATACCCATCATGACTCAGGGAACTGAGCAGAAGAGGGGGCGGAAAAAATGTAAGAGCCATGGTGGGGAGAATATTCAGAGACATTGTCCCCCTCAGCAACAACACACAAAGGGGGTTAAACTGGCTATCTTGGTGCAGTTCATAACCCTCTACCCCATGGACTGATCCAGTATGTGAACTGAGGAGGGTTGGGGACAGAGAGGAGGGAAATGGGGGCACCATCACAAGATTTGCTCAAACAATGTATCTAATTACCGATAATAAAGATAATTTTAAAAATCAGACAACAAAAAAATCTAATTCTTATTTCTGAATTACTAGGTTTTTATAACTACCATTAACTTATTGCAAAACACTAATTATAAAATATTGGCCAGTCGTACTTTACTGTAGATTTTAAGAAATATGAGTAAGGGCTGGAGAGATGGCTTAGTGGTTAAAGCATTTGCCTACAAAGCAGAAGGACCCAAGTTCAATTTCCCAGTACCCACATAAAGCCAGATGCACGAGGTGGCGCATGTGTCTGGAGTTCATTTGCAGTGGCTGGAGGCCCTGGCGCACCCATTCTCTTTCTCTCAAATAAATATTTTTAATATGAGTAATATATATAATTTAGGTCAACCAACTGTAGGTTTTTTTTCTGGAGACTGGATGTGGCTATATTTCTGTTTCTGTATTTGCAAGTAACCTAAAATGGATGTTACTTTTTAAAGATTTTTTTCTCTTCTTTTTGAGATAGGAACTTTTAGCCTTGAATTTGTGGCAATCCTCTTGCCTCTGCCTGCCACGTGCTGGTCTTACAGGTGTGGGCCACCACACTTGGTAGATGTTACTTTTATACTAGAAAACTGAACATGCTGAGTTTGGTAATCACCTTAAGATGTCTTAAATTGTCTTCCTTTAGTACTCTGTGGCGAATTTTGCAAAATCCAGAGGCCTGCCCATGAGTTTGCTCAAATTAAAAAAAAAAAAAAAAGTTTGGTTTTTTTTTTTGAAAGCTCTGGTGATTCTTGGGGTCTCTGCTCCCCTGTGGGACTGGGGGTTACAGGTGCCAATACTGTGTTAATTGCCCCTTTTTGGGTAATATACTTTTTTTTTCAAGTATTATTTGTAAGCAGAGAGAAAGAGAATGGGTATGCCAGGGCCTGCTGCTGCAGCAAACTCCGGACACACATGCCACTCTGTGCATGTGGCTTTACGTAGGTACTGGGGAACTGAACCTGGACCAGCGGGATTTGCAAGCAAGGGTCGTTCACCACCGAGCCATCTCTCTAGCCCCATAGTGTGAATGATATACTTTTGCCTTTATTTTTAGGCATGTGTGTGGAGAACAGAGGTTGATTTCATTTTCCACCATTATTTATTTAGCTTGTGTGTGGTTCTGGCCCGTGTATGCCCACAGTAGACGGTGAGCAGAACATGGGTGTCCAGCTCTCTCCACCCCATTCTTGATTCCTGTTTTTTTCACAGGCTTTGGTGATTCTTGGGGTCTCTGCACCCCTATGGCTCTGGGGTTACAGATGCATGTGGCCATGCCGTCATATGGGTCCATGGTAAATGGTAAAACAGTAGAATTTGAGTTCAATCTTATCTCAGATCCCAAACTCCTAATTTTGTGTGTGTATATATTTTGGAACAAGTTTTTCTTATGTAGTTAGCTGTCCTTAAAACTTTTGAAATGTACCAGAGGTTGACTTTGGACTCCTGATCCTTCTTGCCTACACCTACCTAGAGTAGTGTTAGTTCAGTTGTGAGTTTGAGGCCAGCTTGTGACTACAGAGTGAGTTACAGGTCAATCTGGGCAAGAGCAAGACTGTACCTCAAAAAACAAAATTCACCACGAAGCAAATGTGAACTCCTTTCTTCTCTTTAGACAGCTTATTCACCAAAGCACATCACATGGCACACACAACTGAACTAACTACTCTAGGTAGACCAATCTCAGCACATAGGAAGCTAACACAAGGGGTTAACCTGGGCTACATAGCAAAACCTGTCCAAAAAGAAAATCAAACTCCAGTCCACACATGCACGACTTAAAATCATCTTAGCACTGTGGTGCCTGCCCTTCATTTTGGTAAGGGTACTTTGTATAGTGAACAAACTTAAATTTTGTGGGACTTGTGAATATAATCACTGAAGTTTTCCAAGCTAGTTTTTCTGTTTAAGATCACAAAAAAGTAACCTTACAGTTTGCCAAATGCAAAGTACTAAGTAGCTTTCTGAGGCCTGGTCAGAAACATTATTTATTTTGATATGAACGCTAACTTCTGACAGGTACAAAACTGTGTCGAGAAATGAATTTACCCAAAGCTCTAGTCAACTGGTTAATAGTCACCGGGGGAAAAAAAAATTGAAGTTTTTGCCTAAATACTAAACAGGAGCCACTCAGCAGGTGCATCTCTACAAGGTACCCACTATGTGTGCACCCGGTCTGGGTGCCTCACCTGTGACTCCTTAGGGGCTTCCTACTCTCTTCCCTGGCACCACCTACTTTCAGCTTTACCACTCACATTTCCCCATTCTCTCTAAAGAGAAACGTAACTTTGTGAGCCTTTGAAATGGCCAAGAAGAAACCCCAATAAACAGCATTGCCTGTGATTCCCCAGCAGGAAGGGAAAGGTTCTATTGCCTAACTTGCCCCATGGAGGACTACTGTTAATTAGTGCCATTAACCCATCTTTCCCCTGTTTAACAAAAATTCCTCTTCATTCCTGTTTTTACCATAGGATGCTGAAAATCCACGTTAACATTAAACCCACCCTTCAATTGGTACTTAGCTCAAGAATTACAGTTGGGAAAACGGCATTGTCGGAACCTTTCAGAAACTATCTTAAAACACCGTCACAGATGCATTTTCATATGAAAAACTGTAAGTGCTCTAAGTTCCATTAACAATTCACAATTTGAGAAACTTTATAAGCTAAACTGTGAAAAATACTGGCGAACTTTTCCCCAAGCACCGATACACTACACCTCCATAGTTGAGTACGACTAACGTGAAGGGCAGATGCAACAAGAACCAAGGACTAGGGATGTGGCTCAGAGCTTGTACAAGAGCCACAGGTCCAATCCCCACTACTGTGAAATCAAAAGCAGTGTTGGGGAAATGGCTCAGTGGTTAAAGGCACTTGCTTTCAAACCCTGCTGGTCTGGGTTCAACTTCCCAGTAACCAGGTAAAGCTGGACTATAAAAAGTGCCATATTACGGGCTGGAGAGACGGCTCAGCAGTTAAGGCACTTGCCTGCAAAACCGTATGACCAGCCTGATTTCCCAGTATCCATGTAAAGCCAGATGCACACAGTGGTACAGGCATCTGGAGGTCGTTTGCAGCGGCTAGGGGCCCTGGTGTGCCCATACTCTTTCTGTATGCAGAATAAACACATAAAATTTAAAAAGTGGCTGATGTGCCTGGTGTTTGCAACCTCACCCATAAATAAAAAGACTAAACCCCAAGGCAATAACATTTTGCAATTTTCTTGGTGACAAGACTATTTTAACTTAAAACGTTAGGAATACATGAACACAATCACTTATGTAGAAAATCGTTTTATTTATCTAAACTAACTGCCAAAACGCTAAGGCGAGCGAGCGCCCTACTTGAGCTTGATGCTCTTCTTAACCCCGGCCCGAATGCCCGACAGCTCCCCGCTGTAGCGCTGCTCTTCCCGGCGAACCTGGCGGACCTGGCCGCGGCGCCGGATGTTGGCTCTCCGGAACTTCTCCCGGTGCTTCACCCTGGGGTTCCTGTCGATCTTCCTCCTCCTCGGCGTCAGCCCCCGGTTCTTAGCGATCTGGTAGGTGATGGCCCTCTTGGCGTTCGGGTCTTCGAGAGCCTGCTCCTCCCCGCTCTCTTCCTTCCTTCTCTTCACCTGCGGCCCGGCTTCCACCGGGTCCCGGTCAGCAGCCGGCACCTGCTCGGACACCTGCACCTGCGCCCCGGGCCTGCGCCTGGCCTTGGCCTGGGGAGCCGGCGCCTTCCTCGCAGCCCCGCCGTCCGGCGTGAGCAGGCGGCGGATCTCGGGGGCCAGCCGCTCATCCACCACCGACAGCCGATTGATCAGGTTGCGGTAGCTGACCAGCCTGTCGATGACCGGGTGCGCGTGCACCGGGGCTCGGCGGGCTTTCAGGATCAGGTAGAAGCAGACGTTGGCGCAGTAGTTCAGGTAGAGGCCGTACCTGGTGCGCAGGTAGCGGCTCCCCGGCCCGGGGGGCACGAGCCCGTCCTCGGCCAGCCGCAGCAGGGGCTCCAGCTCGTCCCGCAGCTCCGCCAGCCGGGCCTGCAGGTCCCGCACGAGCTCCAGCAGCTCGGGGGCCTCGCGGCGCAGCAGCCTCAGCCTCTCCCCCGACGACACGGCGGCCAGGTCCCGCCGCACGCGCGCCCCGTCCCCGGCCCCGTCCCCGGTGCCCCGAGGCGGCGGCGGCGGCGCGAAGTCCTGCACCCACGACAGCCCCACGTCGTCCTCGCGCACGGCCCCGGCCAGGCGGCGCTGCACCAGCCGCGCCTCCGCCTCCTCCTCGCGCTCCTCCTCCTCCAGCCGCCGCGGGCTCCGCCGGCCCGCCGCGTAGTCCGTGTCGTAGTACAGCCGCTTCCGGTGTCCCCAGGCCAGGCCGGGGTCTCCGCCGGCGTCGCTGTCGCTGTCGCTGTCCCCGCCGGCGCCGTCCTCATCGCCGTCGTCCCCGACGTCCTCACCGCCATCTTCACTGTCCCCGACGACATCACCGTCGTCCTCATCGCCATCCTCACCGTCCCCGCTGTCCTCACCGCCATCCTCACTGTCCCCGTCCTCCTCCACGTTCAGGGCGAGCACCTCCTCCTCGCCGTCCCCGCCGTCGTCGTCGCCGCTGTCCCCGCTGTCCGCGCCGCCCCAGCCCTTGGCCAGCGCCAGGGCCGCCCGCGATCGCGCCTCGTGGAAGTCATCCACCGCGTCCCGGTAGTAGCCGGGGCTCCCCGGGGACCCGGGCGCGTCCTCGTCGTCTTCCCGCCCGACCGTGGCGGCGCGGCCGGCCTGAGCTCGCACCGCCGCCCACCGGGCCGCCCCGCGCTGCCGGGACCTCTTCCCCATGGCGCTCTCCGCGGCAGCCGGCTCCCCAGCGTGCGCGCCGGACACTTCCGCTTCCGGCCGGCTCCCGGCATGCTCTCCGAGCCGGCACTTCCGCCCGCGTAGTCCCGGCCTCCTCTCGCGGGGAAGGTCCGTTCCGGGAAGCCGTTTCCGGTGCGGGGCCGGAAGTGGGCGACGGCGCGCGGCGCGTCCGTGAGGAGGACCGGTAGAGGGCGCGCCTAGCCTTCTGTCCGGGACAGCCCGACAGACAGACAGACAGAGAGACAGACAGACAGACGCCTGGACGCCTCCGGCTTCCGGGTTAGTTGGCGGGGTTTCCTGCGGGGTTTCCGAGGCAGGGTCCGCGCCCGGAGACGCCGCGGAGCTGCGCGCGCATCTTCCCCCGCGCTTGAGGCGGGGCGGACAGCGGGCAAGGGTCGCTTTTTACGTGTCCAGTGTTCAGAGACCCCCGTGTGGGCTGGAGTGGTGCTCAGCGGCTAAGGCGCTGCTTGCAGAGCCTAACGACCCGGATTCGAGTCCCCAGCGCCCTCGTAAGCCAGGTGCGCAGAGGCGCATGCGTCTGGACGGTCTCCGCTCTGCTTGCAAATAAATAAAAACAGTTATAAAATACCCTCCCTCCCCCGTTTACCATATTCCACGACTGTGAGGGTTAAACGTCCAGCAGTCGGCTGGACGTCATCCAGCCCGCAGGTGTGGGGCTGTGGAGGTGCGATGGAGCTTCGCCTGCACCCTGTGAGCCTGACCCAAGCCCTCCTCCCATCAGCCGCCATGAGAAGCTGACCGCAGGAATAGTCACGCACTGTTGCGCTGCAGTGACCGGGCGGGCCCGGGAGGAGCCCGCGTCCATGGAGCCCGAGTCCAGTGTTAGTGGGAAAGTATCAGAATCAGCCTTACAGCTGTCTTTCCCCTTGCTTACACATAAAAATAATGCATCAAAGAAATACAGAGGCCACAGAGAACTCAACACTAAGCTGGACTTGGTGGCGCAGGCCTTTAATCCCAGCACTTGGAAGTCAGAGGTAGGAAGACCACCATGAGTTCAAGGTCACCCTGAGACTACATAGTGAGTTCCAGGTCAGCCTGGGCTAGAGCGAGACCCTACCTCGAAAAACAAAAAGGCACAGAGATCTCAACACTAAACCAAAGCTCAGGGATTGTTATGGAACAGGGGCCTGCAAGATCGGAAGAGCCACAGGTTGTGTAGAACTATCCCTGAGGAACCCCGCTTCCTCAGGCTGACTGAGGCCCTAATTGCCCCATAGTAAATACCAATAACCCTACTGACGAGGGCTGTCAAGGAAATGGGGGCCTGGGGAGAGGGGATACAATACTATGACCTATTTAAAAAATTAAGTCAAGCAACAAGAAGTGAAACATCAAGACAAAACTAAGAAGGAATTAAGACAGCTTTGCTTCTTTGACACCGCTTAGCTGTTTGTTTCTTAGTCTCAGAATTTAGTGGATCTGTTCAAATACTTAGGTTATCATTACAGCCAGAATTTGGTTAAGTATAAAGATTCCAGTATTTGGCTACCCAGGTGCTGAGTGACATTTAAAGCTGCAAATGTCGCTAAGATAGCCCGAGTGGATTCCAGCAGCCATTAATCACAACGATATTTGTCCAGGTAGAGATGAGACTTGGAGCGATTACTCATCTCCTAAGCCATCCCTCCAGACCCAAAAATGTTTTTCTTATACAAAAAGAAAATATGTGTTTTCACAAAAATGGTATTTTGAAACAAACGCTATTATAAGTGCTCATTGGTGAAACATTTTTAAAAACATTTATTTATTTGTAAGCAGAGAGATAGACAGAGGCATGTCAGGGCCTCCAGCCATTGCAAAATGAACTCCAGATGCATGCACCTTTGTAAATCTTACTTTACATGGGTACTGGGGAATTGAACCAGGTCATTAGGCTTTGCAGGCAACTGCCTTAACCACTGAGCAGTCCCTCTAAGCTCGTTGACAGATTATATGATGTCTGACACAGGAGTTAGCAAGCTACATATAATAAAAGGCAATGAAGTAGTCAATCACACACTGCTGGGATGACTCTCTAAACCAGGCACAGTTTATGGGAGGAAAGGATTTATTTGAGGCTACAGGTCCAGGGGAAGTTCCATAATGGTGAAAGAGGTTGGCCCCCTTTCACAGGTCCAAGCAGAGAGCAGCCCATCACCAACACCACACACACAAGCAAAAAAGACAGGGGCAAAGGAAGAGAAATCTCCTTCCCTTTCATATAGCCTTAGGTTGGGGTCTTGCAACTCTATCCCAGACTTAATGGCTTCCTGAGTCTCTGGAATTTCCTTCCTGCACTGCTCACATGGGAAGGGATGTTCATTTCTAGCTCTCTTGAGCTTCCTTACATGTGTCCCCTACTGAGAGGCTGCCTTCCTGTCAACATCCACAGAGACCCACCCAAGATAATTCAAAAGATCAAGTTGACAACAAAACCTAACCATCACAAGTCCACCCTTGTCAACTTGACATCAAATCATATCTCCTTTACATCATAGTTTCCAATTGAAGACAGTAACAAGATCATAATTCCACCTAGCATGATATAACTATCCCATTTACAATTGCAAATGCATAATATCCCCCAACACAAGGCATGATCCCTTAAATTTGAGTTCTGTGAAAGCAAAACAAGTTACATACTTTTCACATATAATTCCACAGAGTAAACATTTCCAGCTTCCCTGAGGCATAACAAGGAAAGATTGCAATGCGAACTCAACAACCATCAGGCAAACACCCAACATCTGCAGTTCAAGTTCATATCACAACCAGTGACTGTCTCTGGATTTTCCAATTCTGTCCCTCCTGCTTGGCTGAGTAGCTAGGGAAAATGTCCATCCCGAGCCAACAGCATTCCATGGTAGCCCTTGCACAAGTCTTGGTATATCTAAAAAACATCTTCGGGTCTCCATTGCAAACCACAGTCCATCTTCCAATGGCTTCACTGGCCAATCAGGGACTTTACGCCATGTTCTATATACAGCATCTCATGACCCACTCCATGCATGCATTCCTCGTGCTTCCAAAAGCAATACTAGGTATGCAGGACACAGCCATGTTAATTCAGGAACAAAAATAAAACGTGACTTTGAAGAGCAGTTTCCTTCCTTTCAGCTATCTCCTTTCAAAAGCATTTTCACAGTCTGTCATTGAGTCCTTCTGAGTGGAAACACCTCAAGCATCCTTTGTGTTGCTTCAATGGAGCAGTTAGGCTATCTTTTTTAGGATTGCTAATGTGTTGATGATAGGAGCTTCAGTAACCTAAAGTCAGTCTTTGTGCCAGTAAATTAAACTTGCCCTTAGTTTTTTTCCAACCTTAAATCTTAAGTGCTCAGTTCCATTTCTTTAGCCGAAAGCAACAGTCCATTTTTTTTTTATATTCACCCTTGATCAAGCTCTCTGGGCGTGGGCAGTAGAACGCAGCCAGCTCTTACTCCAATAATGCATTACTTCTGTCTCTCCTTCCCCTTTGAAAGTTCACAAGCCAAGCCTCCAAATGCAATTCTCTCTACATTTAGCCTTTGCAAATTCTCACCAAAATAGCCCATAAAACTTGGCTTACCACTGTGGAAGGCATCTTCAGTTCCAAGTACCAAGTCCATGTCCATTCCTCCAGCACCTAAATTCCAGGAGAACAAAATCCACACGGTCAGATTCATTGCAGCAATTCTATCCCACTCCTGGTACTAAAACTGTCCTAGTCATTCACACACTGCTGGGATGAATCTCCAAATCAGGCACAGTTGTGGGAGGAAAGGATTTATTGAAGCTACAGATCCAGGGGAAGTTCCATAATTGTGAAAGAGGTTGGCTCCCTTTCACAGGTCCAAGCAGAGAGAAACCCATCACCAACACCACACACACAAGCAAAAAAAGCAGGGGGCAAAGGGAGAGAAATCTCCTTCACCTTCATATAGCCTTAGAGCAAGGTCTTACAACTCTATCCCAGACTTAATGGCTTCCTGAGTCTCTGGAATTTCCTTCCTGCACTGCCCACCCAGGAAGGGATATTCATTTCTAGCTCTCCTTGGCTTCTTTACATCCTGCCCCTACTGAGAGGCTGCCTTCCTATACACATCCTCAGAGACCTATCCAAGAAAAACATGGAATTTTTAATATATACTTTTTGTGAATCTATGATAATAGTTAACTGAATATTTGCTGATTATTCCAGAATTACAGATTAGGTCAGGATGATTACAATTGTGAAAAAAATATTTTTTCCTTTTAAATTCTTAGTGAGGAAGTAGTAATAAAATAAACTGATATGAAAACAGTAATGTGAAAAATCTGTTCTTGGTGTTAATAGTTTCCAGGTTATTGAGAAATATTAGCATCCCAAAAGTCAATGCTTTTGTTACAAAACCGAAAGAGGGATTATTTTTAGGTGTATAGAAGAAAACAGAAGAGATGAAATCTAGTTTCCATCAATTTCCTGTCAGAACCACTTATTCAGAGACCAGTGTGTAACAGGTTCTTTTTTGCAAATATGGTCTGTGTCTATTTTAAGCCATGAAAAACCCGAAAATGTTTTGGAAGTAAGATATGAAGCTTTCTACTGAAATATATGATGAATACCATTGGAATTTATTTCTACTTTACCTATGTACATTTATCTATGCCTCCCTTTTGGAAGCTTTATTTTTTTTTTTTAAAAAAAGAAGACTACTTGGTTTGATAGCCTGGACGACAAGATGAAGATTTTGTGTGTGTGTGTGTGTGTGTGTGTGTGTGTGTGTGTGTGAAGACAGCATCTTACTCTAGCCCAGGTTAGGCTGGAACCAACAAAAACCAAAAACAAACCCAGTATGACTTTATCTTCCTGAGTAAACCAATTAGAAAGCTAGAAGTTGGGAGGTCCTGTGATAACTTTTTTGTTCACTAGGAAACATATTTACTACTGAACCAATGATAATTATAGCTTTTTTTTTTTTCTGAGTTAGAGTCTTCTAGCCCAGGCTGACCTGGAATTCACTATGTAGTCTCAGGGTGGCCTCAAACTCCTAGTGATCCTCCTACCTCCTGGCAGTTACAGCTCTGATGGTGAAAAGTCTTATGTAAAAAATTTTTTTTTGTCATTTTTGTTTTTGAAGACAGGATCTCACTATGTATTCCAGGCTGGTTTAGAACTTCTGACTCTCTTGCCTCAGCATCTCGAGTGCTGGGGTTATTGGTGTCACCATCTCTCCTGGCTCATTGCTCAGTCTCATTTTTAAAAATATTTTTATTTATGAGTGAGAGAGAGGATGAGAGAGAATGAGAGAATGAATGTGCATACCAGGGCCTCCTGCCACTGCATATAAAATTCAGACACATGGGCCACTTTGTTTGGTTTTATGTAGATACTGGGGACTCAATCTGGGGCATGAAGGCTTTGCAAGAAAGCACCTTTAATCACTGAACCATCTCTACAGCCTCACTTTTAATAGAATTCAGAGCTAGTCTTTATCTGGCCCTAACTTATTTATTTGATTTCCAACCACTTTTATCCTTGAATTTAATCTTCCAGTCAAACACTTCAGTTTGTATTTATTTATCTTATTTTTATTTTTGTTTTTTCCAAGGCAAGGCCTTGCTCTAGCCCAGGCTGACCTGGAATTCATTATGTAGTCTCAGGGTGGCCTTGAACTCACAGTAATCCTCCTACCCCTGCCTCTTCACTGCTGGGATTAAAGGTGTGCACCACGATGCCTGGTTATTTATTTATTTATTTTTTTAAAAAATATTTTAGTTATTCATTTTCAAGCAGAGAAATACAGAGAGAGAGAGAGAGAGAGAGAGAGTGTACCAGGGCCACCACCTTGTGGGTCTGGCTTATGTGGGACCTGGGGAATTGAACCCGGGGCCTTAGGCACTGGAGGCAAGTGCCTTAACCGCTGAGCCATCTCTCCAGCCCTATTTATTTATTTTTATTTTTTGAGGTAGGGTCTCACTCTAGCTCAGGCTGACCTGGCATGTACTCTGTAGTTTTAGGTTGGCCTTGAACTCACAGCAGTTCTTCTACCTCTGCCTCCAGAGTGCTTGGATTAAAGTGTGTGCCACCATACTCGGTTTGTATTTTTTCAAGTTTAACTCACTTAATAAACACATTGTTTTTTTGAATTCTGTTTTTAAAAAACATTTATTCATTTTCAAGCAGAGAGAGAGAGAGAGAGAGAGAGAGAGAGAGAGAGAGAGAGAGAGAGAGAGAGAGGAGTGTGAAAGTATGCCAGGGCCACCACCTTGTGTGTCTGGTTTACGTGGGTACTGGGGAATTGAACCCACGGCCTTGGGCACTGGAGGCAAGTGCCTTAACCGCTGAACCATCTCTCCAGCCCTAAACTCATTTTTAAATACTTTTATTTTTTTGCAAACAGAGAGGTAGAAGAGAGATAGACAGGGCTTCTAGCTGCTGTAAATGAACTCCAGATGCATATGTCACTTTGTGCATCTGGCTTTATGTGGGTGCTGGGAATCAAGCGTCACCTGCTGAGTTATCTCTCGTCATCCCCACTTTTTTGGTTTTGTTTTGGTTTTGATTTCTTTCTCTTAACCTTTGAATAGGCTGCTTTCCCCTTCTTCTCCCATGGACTTCTTGGCCGCGTTTTAATGATCTTCCCCATTCTAACAGCCCCTGTCTTTTCCCATGTTCTTTTGGTTATTGCAGCTCAGTCTGTTCTGGCCATGAGCTTGCAGCACTTCTCCTGCCTCAGCCTCCCCAATGCTCTGATCACATGTGTGTCTTTTCACCCCCAACTTCATGTTAGGGATTACTAAACATTTTCCCATTGTGTACTCGTTTTTTTCTGCCATATTCCCTGAGAAGGATATGAAAAGTACATGTGCTAATAAGAGCTACTTATGATGAGAATATAGGGCTCAGTGTTGGATTCAGCAGGACGGATGAGGGTTATAGTGAGTACCATACTTTCTTTGCTAACAGAGTAGATGACATATTCTCCACCAGGCAATTCAAGAAGAAAGAATTTAGCAGGAGACATAAAACAGGGGGAGTTGTATATTTAAAATCTTTTTTATTTTGCCAGGTATGGTAGTGCATGCCTTTAATCCCAGCACTTGGGAGGCAGAGGTAGGAGAATTACCATGAGTTTGAGGCCACCCTGAGACTACATAGTGAGTTCCAGGTCAGCCCGGGCTAGAATGAGACCCTAT
>PVHP010045113.1:0-13827 GCA_004024765.1 Zapus hudsonius | reverse complement strand
GGACTGACTCAGTGCACAGGCTGGCTCTCTTCAGGGTCCTCTAAGTCCCTTATGCATTTCTGCTCTTCGTGTTCTGTTTTATCTTTGTGCTGATTACATTTCAGTGATCTGCCTTTGAGTCCGTGGTTGTATTTTATTATTTTTTAAATATTTATTTATTTGCCTGTGTGTGCATGCATGTATCAGGACCTCTTGCCACGGCTGCAAATGAACTCAACACACGTACCGCTTTTTGATCTGGCTTTATGTATGAATTTTCACACATAAATTTAAAATTAAATTCAGACCCAGCAGGCTTTGTAAATGTCATGGTTTGATCCAGGTGTCCCCCACAAACAAATGAATGTGTCCTGATTGATAGATCCTCAGCTGATGGCAGTTTGGGTTTTACAACCTCGATGAAGCAGTGTTGTTGGGGGTGGGCTTATGGGGGTTCTAAGCCAGCTTCCCCTTGCCAGTGTTTGGCACACCTTCCTGCCGCTGTTTGCAGTGCTGTGGCGGAGGTGATGTCCAGCCCTCTGCTCATGCCATCGTTTTCCCTGCCAAGATGGAGTCTCCCCTCGAGTCCGTAAGCCTAATAAACCCGTTCCTCCACAAGCCGCTTTTGCTTGGGTTCTTTCTGCGCAGCAACCAGAAAGCCGACTGCAACAGCAAGCAAACACCATTAACTGCTGAGTCATCTCCCAATACTTTATGTTAAAGTTTTTTTTAACATTTTCATTCATACATCTACATATATATAATTTGGGCGGGGCCTCATGAGCCTCTCCTCCCTCCGTTCAGGGGATGTTAATGGCCTGCCTTGTGCAGTTATCTGCAGCTGCCTAGTTCACATCATGTCCAGAGGATCGAGCTCCTCCCCATCCCCTAACTCTTGCATTCCTTCTGTGCCTTCTTCTGCGATGTTACCTAAGCCTTAGAGGGGTGAGTATTGTAGATGTCCCGTGCAAGGGCGGCAATCATCAGTCACTTATTTCCAACTTGACCCATTATGAGTCTGCATTATAACCCACCTCCACTGCTGGGGCTGGGACGTGGCTTCTCTGATCTGGGCTGAGGTCCTGGTGTTGGGTGTCACAGGCAGGAGGAGGAGCCTGGGGTCCGGTGGACTCATGCATAGGGTCCTGGTGGTGGCCGTGTGGGCTGGATCTTCTGCTTCCGAGAGGATCCAGCAAACGTGTCAGTCCTTCACTGTGATGGCTTCTGTTGCGGTCAGCTTCCTAGTTGCTGCGCAGAAAGAACCTAAACAAAAGTGGCTTGTGGAGGAAAGGGTTTATTTGGCTTATGGACTCGAGGGGAGACTCCATCCTGGCAGGGAAAACGATGGCATGAGCAGAGGGCTGGACATCACCTCTGCCGCAGCACTGCAAACATTGGCAGGAAGGTGTGCCAAACACTGGCGAGGGGAAGCTGGCTTCTAGCTCCCAAAAGCCTACCCCCAACAACACTTTAGTGAGGTTCTAATTCCCGAACTGCCATCAGCTGAGGCTCGATCGCTGAGAACGCATTCATCTGTTTGTGGGGGACACCTGGATCAAACCATGACAGCATCTAACTGGCTTTTAAAAGTTCTTCTGTCTCTGCTGAATTTGTAGTGTGCCTCAGACCTCAGTAAGCAACTTCATAATGGTTATTTTGAATTTTTTATTTACATATTTATTTATTTCGTTTTGTTTTACAAGGTAGGGTCTCACTCTAGCCCAGGTGGACCTGGAATTCACACTGTAGTCTCAGGGTGGCCTCCAACTCCCAGTGATGCTCCTACCGCTTCCTCCCGAGGGCTGGGGTTAAAGGCTGGCACCTGGGGACTGGCCTCATTTTGAAGTTATCACTGCAGCTCTCAGGTCAGTGAGGAGCTCTGTTCTCTTACTGTGTTTGCAACATGTCTCCCTGTTTCCTCATTTTCCTGCTCTCAGTGAAAGGTATCTCTCGGGGGTTCTGTGGGCTGGTCTCATTCAGAAGGTTCTAGCAGTGAGCCCTGTGTGGACTGGTCTCATTCAGAAGGCTCTGACAATCAGCCCTGCCTTTGGTTTTGGAGGTTGGGGGTCCTTTTTGTGCCCCTGCTGGATGTTGGGTGCTCTGTCCTGCTCTTTTCTCCCCTGGGAGAAGCTGGAATCTGAAGGTTTTGCCTGTTTGCTCTTTGCTGAGAGGAACTGTGGTGACTGCAGAGTGTAGGTCAAACGCCCTTCTGTTCTCAAGCCCCAGCTGGCTGTATTCCGCTGCCAACGCCGGACAGTTCTGCGAGCTCCTACGAGTCCCTCCTTTCCCCTCGCTTGGGAACCTGGGGCTGGTGCTCCCGGTGTGCCACACAGGTACCAGTGTGCCACGGCTTCAGTGCTTCTTCAGTTGGATGTGGTGATGCTAAGCCCCTCTCACCCGGCCTCCAGTTCCTCTCCAGGGCCCTGCTCTGTGCATGGGAGTGGCCCCAAGCCAGAGCCCACCCAGGCTGTGTGAGGTGCACCTAGGACGCGGTCCTTCTGGATTGCAATTCTTATTCTCAAGCAGGGTGATTCTGGGCTCTCACGGGCTGGTAAGAGTTTTCTGTCAGTCCCATCAAGGCCACCCCATGGTGCACAACAACACCGTGACTGGTGATGTCTGCACTTTGCCCTGCTGGGCTCCGTGGAGGGACTGTGCGTGTACACAGTGGGGCCACAGCCAGAACTGAGGGGCACCCGTGTAGGCAGGGCTGCATCAGAGCTGAGGGGACACCATGTCTCTTTCCTGGGGGACACCATGTCTCCATGTTTCCAAGGCACTTGCTTACGATTCCTGACAGTGTGGCTTAGTTCCCCAACACCCACATAAAGCCAGATGCAAAATGTGGTGAAACCACCTGGCATTCATTTGCAGTGCCAAGAGACCCTGCACTCAAATAAATAAATTAAATTAATGGAAAAATTTAAAAAGCAAGAAGGAAATGCAATACCTCCCTTTGCTGATGATACAATTAAACCCCTAGAAAGTCTGAGAGGATCCATTTAAATTCTATTACAAACATTTATTTCAGTTCAGTGGCTGGGACAAAAGTAACATAATCGTTGGTGCCAATGACTTGTTACAGGAATGACAATGAAAATAAGAAAACCTTACTCACCATAACACCAAGAAGTCAGACTCCAAGAATAAGCCTCACAACAGAGGTGTGAGACTGAAGAAGGAAGCTTTGAAGCCCTGGAAATGAGAGTTGAGTGAGGGAAAGGGGCCGTGTGTGTTTGCACGGGCTGGGGGGCTGACCCACAGGCCCTCCCAGGGTGTGCACTGCAGGGCACAGGTGATTTGCCTGGTGTCACCTGCGCCAACTGCCCGGAAACAGCTGACAGGTGCCACGGAAGCCCCACTCCCCGCATGGGCTGCTATGCCAATGCACGGGCTCCAGGATGGTGATTTCGTGAAGCTGGTGCTGATGGACAGACAGACGCATCCTTTGAAAAACTTGTGTGCAATTTTGCATGTTAGAAATGTCAGCAGCAGCCGGGCGTGGTGGCGCACACCTTCAATCCCAGCACTCGGGAGGCGGAGGTAGGAGGATCGCCGTGAGTTCAAGGCCACCCTGAGACTCCATAGTGAATTCCAGGTCAGCCTGGGCTAGAGGGAGACCCTACCTCGAAAAGCCAAAGAAAGAAAAAGACAGAGAAAAGAAATGTCAGCAGTAAGAAGAGAAAGCTTGGCTTAGCACATTAACAAACAGGCTCCCTATTCTCCCAATGGTCCTGGTGAGCCAGGCCACAGGCTTGGGCTCAGCATTCTCGCTCCTTCCACGTGCATCTCCGAAGCCTTCCTGCATCCTCTCCCAGTCACGGAGGAGGGAGGAGGAGCTGCGAGGCCATGAGGGCCAAGGCCACTTTGTGTCTGGAAGACAGCGTTGTAAGCACTCCTCCCTTCCTTGGGCTCCTTCATTCTTTCTGCCACCTCTTCTACAATGGTTCCTGAGCCTTAGAGAGCGTGATGGAGATGGCTCAGTGCTACACATGCCACTGACGTTTCTTCTTAGCACTTTGTAAGCTTTGGGTCTCTAAGCAGTCACCACCCTCTGAAAAGAGAAGGTTCTTGAAACCAAAAGTGAGAGTAGCGTTACTATCTAGGCATAAATAAGTGTTTAGAGGGCAGCTTGGTGGACAGAATATATCCATTTAGCCAGACAGGAGGAGGAGTTTTCCCCTAAAGCGTATGATCCCCCCCAAGGCTTTACATTAGGTTCTCAGTACTAGGAATTCCCTCCCCTGGAGTGGGCCTCAAGACCAGACCTGCCACCATTGATTGCACCAGCTGTCACATTGGCCCGGCTGGCCAGCCATAAAGCTTGCAAGGTCCACTGCTGAGTCAGACCGTTGATGGCCCAGGTTCGATTTCCCAGGGCCCAAGGAAAGCCAGAGGCCCTTGCAGAGGCAGGAGGCCTGCCCACATCCCCTTTCTTTCTGTCTGCCTCTTTGTCTCTATGGCTCGCTCAAATACATAAATAAAATAGATCTATTTTTTGAGGTAGGCTGACCTGGAATTCACTATGGAGTCTCAGGGTGGTGATCCTCCTACCTCTGCCTCCCCAGTGCTGGGATTAAAGGTGTGTGCCACCATGCCCAGCTCTAAAATGTGTAGTTTAAAAAAAAGAACAAAGATTATAAACTATTCAGGAATTGAGAATCTAGAAATCCTTAATGGGAAATAAAATGATCAGAAATCTGTTAGGCCAAGGCAGAGGGCTGGCATACATGGATGGCACTTTTCTGCCTCTTTGGTGGATGGGGTCAGGCTGCCAGGGTATCATGGGTGCACTCCGTGCCATGGCTGCCTTGGCCAAGTGTGCTTGATTCTGCTGCCCAAATTCCTGTGGCTTTGGAGGCCTGGAAGAGGTGTTGAGCAGCAGGCCTGGGAGGGTGAGAGCCCCTTTAGGCCTGTCTTTGACCCTGGATGCCCCACAGGAGAGAGCTGCCTGGCCTCTGACACGTGCTCTCCCGGGCTGGGCCCAGGTCCTCCCCACCAAGGTCCTGGGACCTGGCCGCCCCTGCCTCGCACACTCGGTCAGAGCTCAGTGAGCTGTGTTGGTGCTTGCTCTCTGGCTCAGCCTGTGGCCTGAGCTCCTGATGGTGGGTGGTGGCCAGGTCTGCCTGGGTTCTTCCCAGCCCATCAGGCGGGAATGCCAGGCGTGCTGGAGCACGCCTGCTACCCGGCTTGGCCCAGCTTCTCCGTGTGCGCACGTGTGCTCCTGTGTGCAGAGGGGGACAGGTGGTGAGGTCCGCCCCTCCTTGAGCTCTGGCATCCCTCCTTTCCTCCTTTCCACCTGGCCTTGGGCATGCTGTGTGACACCAAGCTCGCTACTTTGCCTCTCTGGGATGCTGCATTCTAGCCACCAGCCCTGGCTGAAGGTCTCAGTCTGCGGGCTTTCAGGGACGGACCATGGTTGAGGGAGACACGGGTCTGGTCTGAGCTTGATGAGGGACCCTGAAGGTGGTGAGAGGCCCTAGACTGTTTGGCATCCCTGGACAGGGGCAGAGAGGAGGGGGTGAGATGGGGGTGCTGGCCCACAAAGGGGCACCTGGAGGTAGGGCAGTGGCAGAGTGGGTAGCAGCAGGGTTTATGCTTGGGTTCCAATGTGGGGCAGACCCTGAAGGGCCAGCATGGTGAGTGGAGTGGGTAGAGCACTGCCTGGGGAGGGCCACACAAGAGCTTGAGCTGATGCTGTGGCACTGGGGGTCTAGGGCAGGATCCAGGGGTCCAGGAGGCTGATGCCTGGGGAAGGGGAGTGGCACGCCTTCAACCTGAGCTCAGATACATCAGATGAGGGGATGGAGGTTCAGCCAGGGAGTTTGGAGGCCTGCTGCAGACTCTTCCTGGTCAGGAGGGGTCAGGGCTGAGGTCACGGGTGTAGGGGCCAGAGCTGAGGCCCAGCAGGGCCCAGGAGGAAGGTGGCAGGGAGAGCACCTGGGATAGCACAGGGGCAGAGTGAGGAAGACTCCCTGGGGGCTCAGCAGGACAGAGCCAGACAGGCCCCAAGCATGGCATAGGGCTGGGCAAGGGGAGGGCCCCCACGAGGTCAGCCTGGAAGACGGGGCCCCAGTGCAGTCTGCCTCTGTGGGCCAATGAGGACTTGTCGTAATGACAGCTCTCGTGTGGGGCCAGCTGCAGACAACCTCCTCATTCTGCTTCTTCATCCCGGACACTAGCATGGGCCTGGCATTAAGTGAGGGCCAAGGCCAGTCCGCACAGGCCTCTTCCTGCCACTGGACGTGCAGGTGGATCAAGGTCCCCACGTCTGCTTAAATCCATGGGGGACAGAGCATGAGTGGACGATTCACAGAGCCTCGTTCCTTGATAGAAGAGTTGGACAGAGGAAGAGATAGCCATTGGTGCCAAGATGGCTGTCAGAAGACTGAACAGGAAATACCTGTAACCAACATGCCGATGAGCAGGCATCTCAGCGGGCCAGCTGCCCCATCCGCCCTCACGTGCCCACACCCCACGCAAGGCTGTGGGGTTCTGGGGCCTGGGGCCTTCCCCTTCGTGTCATCGCCAACACACCAGTCCCCACAGGGTCCGGGCCAGCACTGCTCCAGTCGTGAGACCTACAAGGGCTGCGGGCTGGCCTTCCACCGGAGCTGGAGCAAACGCAGAGAAGCAGCAAGGCAAAGAAAGGTTCACACTCACGGTCTTTCCAAGAAACTCAAGTTAACAAGAACGAGCACCATTAGGGGCTCAAGGGCTGGCCCAGCTAAGAGTATGTCCTTCACAAACATGAGGGCCTGAGAAGCCTGAAGGCGGCTTGAGTGGGTCCCCAGCTGGTCACGGCCATGTAACTCCATTCCTCAGGGGAGCAGACCCAAGAATCACTGGAGCTCACATGGCACACGCATGTGCACAGACCACACACATACACACACGTGCGCATACCACACACACAAGCAAATGAAATGAAAGTCCTTCAACAAGGTGACGTTCCCCTTGGTGCAGCGCAAAGTGGCTTCTCCTAACTGGCATCAGATCCTCACTCTAAGGCTGGGTGTGGTGGTGCAGACATATAATCCCAGCACTTGGGAGGTGGAGACAGGAGGATCGGCAGTTCAGGGTTATCCTCAGCTATATAGCAAGCTCAAGACCAGCCTGGGTTACATGAGACTGTCTCAAAAGCAAACAAAACAAATAAAAACAAAAAAATACCCTAACAGTTCTTACTCCAGAAATCGGTGTTAGTGAGTCAATGCAGAAATCCGGAACCCACTTAAAAAAGCAGGACTGGAAGATCTTTTAGACAGGAGGCCATCCTGAAGGCAGGGATTTTATAGACGACAAGCCAAGCCTTCAGTGTCCATCAGCTGCTCCCAACCCCAGGTCTGACCCTGCCGCTTCTCTGCTCAGACACCCTGTTGCCCTCCTGACCATGCTGGAGCCCAGGTCTTCCACCTGAGGGTCCCAGCATGTCTCCCTGGTCCACTTCCTTCCCATCCTCCGACTGAATGCCAGGTCCTTAAATTCTTTATTTCTTTCATTTATTTTTTAAATATTTTATTTATTTATTTTCAAGGAGAGAGAGAGAGAGAGAGAGAGAGAGAGAGAGAGACCGAGACCGCACACCAGGGCCACCACCTTGTGGGTCTGGCTTATGTGGGTCCTGGGGAATTGAACCCCGGGGCCTTAGGCACTGGAGGCAAGTGCCTTATCCGCTGAGCCATCTCTCCAGCCCTATTTCTTTCATTTCTGACACTTTTTTATACATACATACACACACATATATATAATGTATTTTGATCTTGCTACCCCAATTACCTTTTCTTAGTCCCTTCCACTAACGGCCTCCTTCCTCATTGATCCCCCTCTTACCTCCACGGTCCTGTCTTGACCCACTGAAGGATTGGGGAGTTGCATGACCACGGGTGGGAGGGTACTTGGTGCAGAATGGGCAGCTAACCAGTGGCTGCACCACTGAGGAACATGACTCTCCCTCCCCCGGCAACCATCGGCTGCCATCAGCTAGTCTGGGAGGTGCGGCATTTCATAAGCTCTCCCCACCCGTGGTTCAGTCTTGTGCAGGAAGCACGACCACTATGAATTCATGAGTGTAATGGCCACTTGGGATCCAGAAGGCAGCATTTGACGCCCTCTCTCCATCCTCCTGGTCTCCCATTCTTTCTGCCCACGAGGTTCCCTCCCAGGGGTGGTTTAAGTGCTCAGTGTGAGGCTGAGCTCACAGTCGTCACGGAGGATCCAAGCAGTGCTAGTCAATGGGAACAAACAGATGTTTAGAAGGCAATTTGACATAATTTCAGAGACTCATAGGCAGATGGTCCCCCAGGGCCTATGTCCTCAGCTGGAGGTTTTTAACACCGGGTCTTTCAGCTCAGTGCAGAGGCCTACCTGCCCATGTGCTGTGCCCCTGCTGGCACCCCTACCTCCTGTCCCTCTGGGAAGTAGTGGGCTGCAGCAGAGGGGTCAGACCGTGTGGGGAAGGGGCACGGAGCCTAGTCCACCATTGTAACGTGAGTCCCCAGGGGGGGTGGCTGGTGGTTTGCTCCAGCTCCCAGCAGGGTGCTTGTACCTTGTTATATGCATGGTGGCCAGGCCTCCCTCTCCACACCTGCACCTCTGAGTGGGGGGGGGGGGGCATCTCTGGCTTCTGGGCCACACAGGCTGCCCACACTTCCCTTTGCCTTGGGAGCCTGACTCAACAGCAACCTCCCTCTATAGTTCACCTTCTGCTGCCAGCCTGGTTCCTAAGGCCACTCTGGCGCCCTTGGGGACCAAACCCGAGGCCTCGCCCCTGTCTTCAGCCAACCAAGCCAGCCACCCCAGGGGGCTGTGGCGGGACCCCTGGTGGGGGGCTCTCCAGGCTAAAAGGATTCTCCAGCCTCGGGGGTGGGGAGGCGTGCAGGCTGGGCTGGGCACCCCGACCTCGCCAGGTATGCAAGCCCTGGTCGGGGGCGGGCGCTGGAGCAGGGCCGGGTCGGGCCCGCCGGGACACGCTCGGAGGCGGCAGGCACAAAGGCGCATTCCGCCGCCGCGCCCTCCGTCCCCGCCCCGCGCCCTCCGTCCCTCGGGCCGCCGCGGGGTGGGTCGCGATCTGGGTCCCCTCCTCGCCGCCGCCGCACGCGGGCACCCCGCCGGCCCACCGGTCACGCTGGCATCCGCTGCCCGCGCGTCACTGCGCAATGCCTGCACCCGGCGGACCCCTCCGGGCCCCCTCCTCACCCCCAGCGTGGGGGCCGTGACGACGAGCCCAGCCCCTCCCTTCCCCGGTGTCCCCATTGGCAAAGGACATCTCCGAAAGCTGGCCGCCCCGTGGCCAGGCCAGGGCTGGGAGGAGACTGAGCACGGGGTCAGCCGGCTGGACGGACCGAGTCCCAGGCCCACTCCCAGCACCTCGGGAGGAGGGTGCGCACTCCGGGCCTTTCCACCCAGCAGTCGAGGAAACTGGGCACGAGAGCTCCAGATGCCCGCGCAGAGCTGTGCCCGCGGTGCCCCTCGGTGGACTCTGTTGGGGGGAGGGGGTCGATGTGCTGCCCACCCCTCCCCAGGGCTCCGCGGGGGGCTTCCTTCCTGCTAGACCCTGGTCCCCGGGTCGGGGTGCTGAGAGCAGGGCGGGCGAGTGGACCGACTGCCCCCCAGCCCAGCGCGGCCGTCCCGGGCTGGTGGGGGCGTGGGCAGCGCCCGCCAGCGTCCTGCAGCGGAGGGGGGTCAGGCCTCCCGGGCGGCCCAGAGCCCAGCCCCGCAGCCCCCTTGGCTCTCCGAGCTGGCCGCGATCAAAGGGCGGAAAGCCGGCCTCCGCCCTCGCCCACTGAGACAAGAATCCGTGGCCTCGGGGGACAGAATCTTCAGCCGCATTCCGGGTGCCCTGGGCCCCGCGAGGCAAGGGTGGGGCGGGGCTGGAGTGCCAAGACTGGCACCACGGAGCGTGGGAACGACCTGCTGCCAGAGCCCGCGGCCATCTCTCCCTCTCCCGGCCCAGCCGGTGGCTTTTGCCCCTCTGACCGCCCTGGATGGCCTCGGGCACCAGGGTCAAAGGGGGACCAAGACGCTAGGTCGAGGTGTGGGGCCTGGGCTTGAACAGCCAGTGCTCATGAATGCCCGCCCGGGGCTGGCAGGTGCCCGGGAGGGACACAGCTCCGTTGGGTGGCATCCTTCAGTTGCATGGGACACAGGATTCTGCGAACGCACGCACGCGGACTCTGGCACACCCGGGCATGATGGGGCGCACACATGGCCTGTGGCAAGCGGTTGCCAGAAGGAAGGCCGTTCCTACCGGTCACAGTCCCAAAGCGTCCCACCAGATAGTCTTCAGCTGACTGGAGCCCAGTGGGAGCAAGGCCACCTGCCTGCAGAGACACCAGCTCTGAAGCCGCGGGCTGGGTCCACATACCCATCCAGGTCCTGGGGCTGGAGACTGGTCAAAAGCAGGACAGCACCAGGGCCCCAGCTTCGACGGGCCTCCTACCCTCCCCTTTTACACACAGGGGAAAAGGCCCAGAGCGGTGGCCATTCCCTAATTCACACAGCAGCTCAGTAGGTTCAAGGTGGACTTGGAGGAAATCCTAGAGACCCAGCGCTTCCCCTCCTGGGCGTCGGTGGCGTCCCTTTCCCTGGTGTGAGTCCTCCTGGAGAAGTGGGCTCGCAGGAACCTGCTGGGGGAAGGCCCAGCCAAGGCCCTGCAGGCCAGGCTCTGCCATGTGCGCTTAACCCTGCTCTGGAGCCTGACGCCCTCTGGTGGCCACAATGTCATTCGGGCGATGGGATAGCTTCTCCTTGGAGCCTTAGGGACCCTGATGAAGGCTGGAGGGGGGACAGTCCAGTGAGGACCGCAGACCAAGGCACTGCCCTGGGGGCTGGTCTATGCCTAGTGTCCCAAGGCGTCTGCAAGAGAGGCTGTGGTACGGAGCTTGGAGCGGATCCCTGGGCAGTTGAAGGCCATCTTGACTGAGGGTACACCTTCCCTTGGAGGGTGGGTTCAGGGAAGCAGGGCCTGGGGGCCAGAGGAGGTCAGCTGGCAGATGGTCCCTGGGGCCTCGTGCTGCTCCAGTGGGGGAATGGGTCTGAGGCCTCAAGTGACCACAGTGGTGTCAGTATGAGGTCTTAGACCCTGGAGATTAGATTGGCCAGGCCTCAACCCCGAAAGGCCCACACTGACCTGAATAGGCTCCCCTTCTGGCATTGGGAAGCCCACAGTCATTGCTGAAGCTGTGAGTGAATGAATGAATGAATGAATGAAGTCATGCATGACTGTGTGCCTGGGCCTACCCATGTTCCCAGGGAGGCATCTTCTTCCCCTCAGAGCCCAGAGGGTCACGAGGAAGCAGCTGGCCAGGCGCTGGGTGTGGGGAGGTGTCTCTGGTGGGGGGTCCTCTGGGCCTCCCTTACCAGGCATTCATCTTGACATGGATAACCTTTTGCACAGACAACAGGAGTTGAAGGGAGCCTGCACTCTAGTGGCTGGAAGGTGGATTTATCCCCTCTAGCTGGGACCCAAGCTGCCTGCAGGAACAGGGATGGGGAAAGACCCGGGGAAGATTGTGAGTGTGCTGTCCTCCTCCCATCCCGTCCTCTGCCCCCCCCCCACCGCTGGGAATTCCAGGAGCATGTGTCAGTGTACTTGGGGTTCACCCCCACGCCCCACATGGAGTGGGTTTCCCAAGAGGGAAGTGTGTAGCCAGCCACATGCCACTGGGATGGATCTTCAAACCAGGCACAATTTGGGGGAGGAAAGTATTGAAACTACAGATTGAGGGGAAGTCTCACAAAAGTGAAAGAGGCTGGCCCTCTTTCACAGGTCCAAGCAGAGAGAGAAACCCATCACCTACACCACACACACCGAACAAGGCCGGTAGGGTCAAGGAGAGAATTTCTTCCCCTTTATATAGCCTTAGGGTGGGGTCTTGCAACCCTATCCCAGGCTTAATGGCTTCCTGAGTCTCTGGAATTTCCTTCCTGCACTGCCCACACAGGAAAGGATGTTTACTTCCAGCTTCTTTGAACTTCTTTACATCCTGCCCCCTACTGAGAAGCTGCCTTCCTGTAAACATCCTCAGAGACCCACCCAAGATAATTAAAAAGATCCAAGTTGACAACAAAACCTAACCATCACAGGAAGGGATGCAGCTCCCAGGATCCAAGGCAGCGTTGACGGGTCAGGCCTATTTTTCCTTCATCAGTGTACCCCCTCCGGGGCACCTAGACTCAAGGCTCTCCAAAGAGGGGGTGGAGGGAGGGCCCCTTCCATAGTCATTCTGGAACCTCGCTATTTCCTGGCCTTGCCCTGCCTTCCCCTCACTGAAGAGGAGAGATCCTGGGCTCGGGACTTACCCCAAACCACCCTGTTTCTGTGCTAAGCCCTGTGCTAGGTGTCTGGAGCCTGGGTACCTCGAAGTTCACATCTGTACAGTGGGTACAAGAGCAGGACTTAGCTCCCAGGGTCACTGCGCAAAGGTGAAGCTGTGAACCCCATGGCAGCCTGGGCCCCGGGGTTCCGAAGCCTGCTGGGGGGGTATGCGGAGCCCCAGGTGTGGAGGGGACCTCGAGGAACCAAGCCCAGGAGGGGGTGTGTGGAGCGGAAAGGAAGTTGGGGGACGAGGAGAGGATCACAACTTTTTCAATGGGAGCAGGGGGGAACTCCAGATGAAGGATGAGGAGGGTGGCTCAGAGGGGCTCTAGGCCCAGGTGAGAAAGGACAAGAGTCCCCAGGACAATGGGGGAGGGATCTCTGGGATCCTAAGTGAAGCAGCAGCACCCCCCAGTTTCCCCTAGGTTTAGGCTCTGGGGGTGTCCCAGCAGGGCAGATGGGGCGGAGGGAGACCGCCCACCCTGGGGAGACTAGGGATGGAGGTGGCTAGAGTCCCCTGGGAGCCGAGAGCCCTCCACTCTCAGCCAGGCAGGTGTAAGGGCTGCCACTGCCACCAGATGGCAGGCCAGCTGGGGACGCTGGGATTGAGTTTAGCCGACCTGAGCAGAAAGACCTCTGTATTCTACCCTTCTTCCTGGAGCAGACTGGTTGAGGTTACAAATGAAGACCCAGGCCCCTGACCCGTTAGCCTATCTTGGATCCCCTGCGGCATGGGGGAGCCGGGAACTCATCGTGGGGCAGCAGGTGGAGAAAGTGGAGGTGCCCGTTTCCAGCTCTGCCTCTGATGAGCTGTGTACCCTCATTTTCCATGCGAACATGGAAGCAGGGTGCTGAGTGCTCCTCACTCTCCTTGTCCCCAAGAGAAGCAGGTTTCCAGGGGACCTAGGCCTGAGTGGAGCAGAGGATCTGGCCACTGGCTCTCTCCAGGAGGAGGGGGTGTGGGACAAGAGAGCCCCAATGTGAGCAGGCATTCTGGTGATCCCTGGGATAGCAGAGGGTGTTTGGGAGGGTGGATTTCCCGCAGAGCCTGCTCAATCCCAGCAGCCGCCCCTGTGGGCATGGCCTGGGCGGTGGGCGGAATGGGTCTCCTTCTTTGTTCAGGTTCTGGGCCTTCTCTGGAGTGCGGGCCAGGAGCTGGCACTGCAGGGTGGAGCTGGTGGCCTGAGGCCCGGGACAGTTTGGAACCAGGCTCAAGAAGAGGGTGGCTGCTGTGTGACAGACCTTAGCTGCCTTCCTGCACTCAGGGGACACCTATGCCGGGAGCCCACATGGGTTTGAAAGAATGGTCCCTATGACCTGGGACCCAGGAGTGTTTCTGGCTGAGGCTTCTCGCTTTCCGAATCAAGAAACTGTCCTGTGTGGTGGCACACGCGACAGTTACTACCAGCACTCCGGAGGTGGGGGCAGAGGAGCCGGCCTTCCAGGCTGGCCTGGGTTACAGACAAAACCAAAACCAAAACGCCCCATCCTGGGTTATTTGCCATCCTCTGGAGATGGAGCAAGCCAGC
>PVHP010045112.1:0-13823 GCA_004024765.1 Zapus hudsonius | reverse complement strand
CAAACCACCACTGGACTAGTTGCCATATAGGTAATAGGGTCCACTGCTGGTAAAGACTGTTGATGGCTTTTCTCTCCCAACAGGATGCATAGGTCTTTAAAACACCATGAACAGCTAGTCAACAGGGAGGAGGCTCCCTGTTCCATTCTAACATTATTTCTCAGTGTCCTGCAGCCCAAGCATGTAGTGTCTTCAGCAACAGAGTCTTGCTATGTAGTTCTGGTGGGCAACCAAGAGTCTTAGCAATAGTCCATATTATAAAACCCCTATTTTGAAGAAACATTGGAACTCTCATGTACATTGCAGCATTAACCATAGTCAAGTCATAGAATCAATCTAAGTGTCTGTTGACTGATGAATGGTGTGATGATATATGTTAGTTGTCAGCTTGACAGGATGTACAATAACCTCTGAAAGATTATGTAGATTAGGTTAGCTTCTAACCTAATTATAAGCTAATCGGGACTAACCTGATTAGGTTAATTACGGTGGGAGGACACATTTTAACTCTGGGCAACATTATTCCTTGGGATGAGGTCCTGGATTTTATATAAAGGAGAGAGCTGGCTAAGTAGCAGCATCCATTGTGAGCATCTCTGCTTCAAGCTCTGGTGGCTGAGCTTTTCCCAACATGATGGACTATAACCTAGAACTATAAACTGAAATAAACCCTTCTTCCCTTACACTGATCTTTCTCATGCATTTTGTCCCAGAAACAAGAGGTTGACTAATAATAAATGTATAAAAATGTGATATATCTAATTACACACCCATATATATGTATGTATATATATATATTTTTTGAGAGAAACATTATTCAACCATTACAAAGCAAAATTATTTTTATGTTTTTGTTATTTCTGACAAGATGGATGAAGCTGGAGGACATTATGCTAAATGAAATAAATCCAGCATAGAAAAACTTACACTACATGATCATGCATGTATTAGTACCAATTAATTTAACACTTACAATTTTTGGTAGACCTTAAGTATCCTTAACATAAGAGGTCATTATATAAAGTGATAGATATATTAATTAGCTTTGTAAGGATAATTATTTCACAATAATATGTATCATAATATCAAGCATATATCTTAAATACATATAAATTTTATTTGCCAAGTATACCTCAGTAAGATGCAAAAAATTCATCTGGTGGACAAAAAGGCCTATGCATAAGAAAGTCTACATGGACAGTTGCATTGTTATGTAGGTTCATATAAAGGAAAAGGTTTTATAAGCAACAAGTAAGGTTAGGACATGTACTCATGTGGGTAATTAATAGATTATAATATGCTATATTGGGGTTAGAGAAAAGAATTATATAAATTGGTAGTTATTAACTCATTTAAAGATCTGAAAAGATCTAAGAATACATCTTTATAATAACCTAACTGGTTTATTACTTACAAGGGAATCTGGAAGACCTGGTGTTGAAGTCAGCCACATGCTGCTGGGAAAAATATCTCCATACGAGGCACAGTTATGGGAGGAAGGGATTTACTGAAGTTACAGATCCAGTGGAAGTTCCATAATAATGAAAGAGGATGGCCCCCTTTCATAGTCCAAGGAGAGAGAGAGAGAGAACACATAACCAACACCACACACACACACACACACACACACACACACACACACACACACAAACACACACACACACAAACACACTCCAGCACACAGTTAAGGGAAGAGAGATTTTCTTCCACTCTATATTGCCTTAGGGTAGAGTCTTGTAACCCTTAACCCTTTCCCAGACTTGTTGACTCCCTTAGCCTCTGGAATTTCCTTCCTTCACTGCCCTCTAAGGAAGGGATGTTTTTTTTCTAGCTAACATGACTTCTTGAATCCCCTTGGCCTCCTTTCTCTCTTCAATTCAGAGGAAATCTGCTACACAATACTCAAGGTTACTGTGGCTTGCTTAGCAGGTCAAGTTGACAACAAAACTTAACCATCACACCTGGAATTGTCTAGTTTAATCCTCATTGCCCTAATATGGTTCAGAGCCCCAAGCCTTGGGGTAACAATGTTACCCATTTGATGTCTGCATTGTTTTAAGAAACTCTACTTCCATTGCCATTACTAAAATGTTATATATTGTTCCTTATTTTATTATTACCTTTTAAGTATAAGCGTTAGTCATGAAAAAAAAAATAAAACCAACATCCATGTTTCCATACCCCATATCATCTCTACATGAGATTTCACTTACACCTGAATAATTTCTGGCTTATCAGTTAGGATTAGGATCCCATCATTTTTGTCCATTTATACGTAATTATTACTATATACCACAATTAGACATTCTCTCTCTCTCTCTCTCTCTCTCTCTCTCTCTCCCTCTCTCTCTCTCTCTCTCTCTCTCTCGGCTTTTCAAGGTAGGGTCTCACTCTAGCCCAGGCTGAACTGGAATTCACTATGTAGTCTCAGGGTGGCCTTGAATTCACTGCAATCCTCCTACCTCTGCTTCCTAAGTGCTGGGACTAAAGGCATGCACCACCAAGCCTGACTAGACATCATGTCTGTATCCTGGTATTTGAAGTTTTTGATGACATGAAATCATAGCTATCTTCCATTGAAATTCTCCATGTGTATCAAAGGACAGTGAAGCCGATGGACCAGGACAGTACCTCACACAGGCTGTGTTGAATTAAATCCAGTAATATTAAATAACCAAATCTCTCCCATTATTTGTTAGGCTTCCCACTGTTACTTTTTTTAAACTTTAAGGGAGAAAAAATATTTGAATTTTGGATGTAAGAATATGCTCTTTAATTTTATGGAAAGCAAACATAATTGTTTCTTAATTTTGTATAACTAGCTTGTGGTATGATAATAAATGAGACAGTGTTTAATATATAGCCAGTAGTTTGTATACTCATAAAGAACAAAGGAAAAAAATCTACTTCCTCCCCTCTCTCCCTTTCTGTTTTCATTCATTCATTTATTTATTTATTTATTTATTTATTTATTTTCATTCAGAGAGACAGAGAGAGAGAGAGAGAGAGAGAGAGAGAGAGAGAGAGAGAGAGAGAGAGAATGAAAATGAGCACACCAGGGCCTCGAACAAGAACTCCAGATGTGTTCACTACTTTGTGCTTCTGGTTTTATGTGGGTACTGGCGAATCAACGAGGGATTTGCAGGCAAGCTCCTTGACCACTGAAAAATCTCTCTAGCTCTCAATCAAAGTTTATTAGAAAAGAAAGTGAAAGCAAGGCAGAAAAGTTCCAAAACTGGGAGGGGTCCCTAGCAAGTAACTAAAACAGTGAGTTTTGTCAGTTATTTATGTAACGATTTTGCTTTATTTTAGAGAAGACATAGCACATTTAAAATGCAGAAGTTATGTTTAATATTTTAAATAAGTATAAAATCCATGTGGTCCATTTTAATTCAGTATTAACAACAATTATGCAAACAATTGGGCTTAGTTGTCTTCTCTTTACTTTTATTCCTAGGAGAATTCTAATATAGTCTATGCTCAATTTTCTAGAGATATCTTGAAGCTTATCATCCTGCTTCATTCAGCAGTCATTAGGGGATTTGGATGCACTAAGCAGAAATATGACAATGACAGATTTTTATAGTGTACTATATAATTTACCTTAATACTTTCTAGTGATTGCCTGTAACTACATTTATGCATATTTTACTTGTATATATTATATATGAATATATATGCTTTGGCAATACTGTTATAGAATGAGTGATAGTTATATGTTTTCAATTATAGTATGTTTTCCATTTTTCTTTAGCTGGTTCTTTCTAATTCATTATGTGAATCAGCAACTCTAATCAACATTCAGCTTGAATAAGGGCATTGCTTTTAAATTGCTTATCCAAGTTGGGGTGGGACTGAAAAGAGAGATGTAGAGATTCTGGAGGTAAAGAGGGTGGTGAAGAAGGGCTGGGGAGGTGGCTTAATTGTTGAAGGCATTTGCTTGCCTGAGCTCAATTCCCCAGCATCCATGTGAAGCTGGACACAAAGTGGCACATGTGTCTGGTGTTGGATTGAAGTAAAAGACTCTGTCATACTCCAGCACACACACAAACACACACACGTATCTAAATAAATACACAAATAAAATTTATTTAAAAAGAGAATGGTGAAAAAGCTCAATGGGTAAGTCCAATATATCCCAATTAACTATAATCCACTTCATTTTTCTTTGGCTTTTTATTTGCAATTATTTGCAATATATAAATATTTTCATGTGCTTCACGTAGTGACTTTACCTTCCTATGTTCATGTCCTCTTAATTATGCATGGTGATAAAAGGAAATGAGCAAGTTGCTGATGCTTCCTTCTCTAGAGTGTGTCCTGGAGTTGCCCTACTAGGAAGCAGCTAATTGCAAATCAATTGCCACTTGCAGTTCCTGACCTTTAAAAACCACTGCTTATTTAGTTGTTGTTGTTTTTTCTAATGCATCTAGTTGCCTATGGTATATACCTCTCCTTGTGAATATACATGGGCATGATAGTATGCCTTCATAGTTTCAGCTACACTGAAGGACTATTATATTTTGGAATCTGGGGTTTCAATCAGACCACAATGAACATAATCTTAAATATGTTAAAGTTAGTCCTGAAGATTTTGCAAGATGTGATAATGGGTAAATAGAATGCATTTTACACAAGAAGTCTTCCACAGCAGAGATTTCTACGATAGTGGAAAATTCAGTAAGCATGTCCTCTCTCAACATCAATAAACTTAAATGCTGTGCTGTTTATCACAAAGGGGAGACATTATTTATGGTGCATCATTTTATTCATTTTACATAATTCATTCCTCAATACAGCACTCTAAAGAAGGTACTCTTATTATGCTCATCTTTGTATGTGAGGAAACAGAAGCTTACACAGGTTAACAATTTGCTTAAGGCCACAAGATAAGAAAGACTAGGGAACACATCAAGCTTTAACAATCTCAGAGTCTAGACCTTTAAGCATTGCATATCTGTCTACACCTGGAGGTAGTGGAAATCTAATTAAGAAGTAAAAGTTAGAGAATAGAACAATTAGTAAAAAAAATTACATAGCATTGTATAAAAGAATGACATATTAATAAACAGATATTTTAGTTCCTATCCAGACTATGTCTCAAAATTATATGAATTGGGAGAGTTATAGCACATCTAACAATACCTTTAAGGAAAAGAAACTACTCACAACTTCAAAATATTAGTTCACCTCTATAAATGAGTAGTTGAAAGTAGCTTAGAGGTAAGCAATTAATTTCAAATGTTATTAGTAAGTATATTCACTTATATCCACTGACCTGTAATCTCCTCCAGAGGATTTCTTTTCTATTAACATCACTGTCAAGTTATTACTCCTTACACCTTAGCACTTGATCTGGTTCAGTTCTTCAGAATTCATTCATTCAGTCACCTTGGAAGCAAATAAATAAATAATAAATAAAATGCTTTAAAAAGAGTCAAAAACTAGAAACACTTTGACGTAGAGCATGAAGGAAGACAAAAGGAATGAGACAATAAGATAAAGGAAGGGCTATCTTGAAAGAGGAGGGTCCTCAGTAGAATGAAGTAGAAAGAAGATAACCTGATAAGAGTATGAACAAATTACGTTAAAGTTCCCAATACTTGTTTAAAGAGTGGAAAGCTAGATGGTCCTGCTCCTGAACTTTCACATTTACACAAATATTCCAAATGCTAGTTTTCACCCATTCTAGCACCATACCCATGGAACAAATTTTTTATTTGTGCATACTGAAACTAGATGGAGTGACATGATTAATGGGTTTCTTTTTGTATTTTATTCTGTGAAAGTTCAGCAAAAATAATAGGAAAGCATAGATAGGTAATAGTAAAAGGCTTTTCTACTTTAAATATGTATACTTTAAATTATTCTTATGAAAAGTGATTAAAGCAAACCAAACAAAAGTGAAAGTATGGTAACACTTCCTTTTGAAGTGAAAAGTCCCTTGGTCCAACTAGGGAGTGCTGACTTGGAAAAATTGGTAGTTTGACACTGTGGAAGAAATAAAATTGTCATGAACAAAGGTGAGGAGGAATTGCATTTGTCAAGGAGAGACTCCTGCAGGATGAACTGTCTGAGGACTGTGGCATGTCACATCTTGTCTTGGAAAGTTAATGACTAGTAATGTTGGAGGAATAGGTCTTTTGTCAGATCATTATAGCAGTCCCAGTTACAACTGCCTCAAGATGTAATGACTGGTTCAGATAAGGGCCAAAATACCTCAGGTGAAACATGACTCAATCCAATCACCTTTTGCTTGATTGGGAGAGCAAGCAAAGGCAGTTTTACCCAGAAGGCACTGAGGGTGAGCCCTAAGGCAAGAAGACAGAGCTGCTTTGGTCCCTAGGAGATGAGAGCTGAAGAATTTGTTTGGTTTCTGACTTGCTGTTCTCCGAACACAGTTAATTTTGAAATTTACTCTCTTATTTAAGCATCCTGGTAGAGTATGTAATGGGCTGAGCTGGGGATTAAAACTTAACTAATACCCAGCAAAATTCCAATGCACCTCAAAATTTAAGGAGTACCAGAATCCTTGTCTATAAAGTTAAAGAATTAAAATTATAGACAACAAAAAAAATAGATATAGTGGGAGACTTTATTTAAAGGAGGGGAGTTACAGAGATCTCCAGCCACCAGAGTGGGGAGAACTCATGGGAGAGGTTTTAACAAAATCTATGCTGTTTAGCTAAACAGGCAGGAAAGGGAAAGACAACAGAGAGCTCCCATCATGAGAAACAATGGTGGGGAAAATCTTGAGGCCTTACCTTCAGAAGTCCTCCTTCTAGGATGCCATATGGGAAGAATAGACTGGGCTTTGTTTTAGTGGCCATTTTAAAGCCTCCACCACTCTCTCACTGCATCCTGAAAAATATAAAACACAATCTCCATTGGAGAGTGAGATCAGTCTAGGTTAACAAATATACACAATTCTGGATTGCCAAGATTCTATTTTTAGTAGCCTCCCAGGCATTGGGGAATGGGGAATAACAACTCATTGTTTGCCCACAAAACAATGTAACTCATTATGGACAATAAATATATATTAAGAAAGCCTCCACCAGGTAAGCCAGAGAGATATCTGATTGGTCTATACCTGACCAATCAGTTTTAGCATTTAGGTTAGACCACTGGCTAGAGACACCTCCCACTCAAGGGGAGGGGATCTATGGAGCTTGTCTGAAACTCTCACAAGAAGAGAAAGATAAAAAAATTAACTAGACAATTGAATAAGGATGAAGGCTGGATTTATGGTGTCACTGCTTCTGAATAAAATAAATTTTTACATTGCTTTTAGAAGAAAGAGCAAAATCATGAGTACCTCAAGAATATCAAAAAGACAAAGAACAATTCTCCATTTCTGAACACCACAGATGCTATATTTAAGGCTCAGGTACATTGAAGGAACTTTGAGTTTTCTACTTATTATTGCATCCTGACTTTGATGTGTGTCTATTTCTCTTCCACAGTTAACATAGAAAGGACTAAAGATGCTCCTATGGGGGTGGGACCAATCAATGAGCATAAGTAGGGAAATGAAAATTTTATTAACCTGTACTTTAATGGCTCATTTAAAACTATTTTCTCTGGTTAAAAACAACCATCAATTGAAATGTTACAGTGTAATAATACCCAGCTCATGATAAGTGCTTAGTAGATGTTAATTATCTCTCTATTTCTTTTATTCGAAATTAATAGGTATCCTTTGTGCCACTATAAAGCAGGTCAATTATAGACTCCACTAATAAAGCTCTTATACCTGACAAACACTTCTAGCAAAATAGAATCCAAAATGAACAAACAAAAAGTAGTTTATCTATATAACAAAATTTCACTTGCTGACAAAAATTGGGAAAAAGTGCATGCCAAAATGAACATATAAAAAAGATAGACTCTTCAGGAAATATTATTGGGAAAACTGAGTATCAGTATGCATAAGAATGCAACTAGATCCATATCTCTTACCTTGCACAAAAACCTATTCAAAATAGATCAGAGACATGAATTTAAAACTTGAAACTTTGAAACTCCTAGCAGAAAGCATAGTCCTATATAAATAACTTCAAGATATAGGCAAAAGCAAGGAACTTCTGAAAAACAATTAATTTGATTCAATCTCAAACATTTTAAAATAGGATTACAGGAAATTAAACCATAGGCTGGGAGATGATGGTTTAGTGAATAAACTGCTTGCCACACTACTCTGAGTAACTGAGTTTGGATCCCCAGATCCTGCATACAATGCAAAAGCTGTGTGTGTGTGTGGGGGGGGGGTGCTTCTGTAATTCCTGTGAGCTTTTGGCAAGAAGGGAGGAGAAGATAGGAGAATTTTCCAGAAGCTCTGAAGACCTTGACTCAAAATGAGATGGAAGGCAATGACCAACCTGGAAGTTGTCCTTTGACCTCCACATGCATGCTGGAGCACACACATGTCTACACTCACATATATACATTACATTTTTTAAAAAGCTTCTACTCAGCAAAGAAAATCACTGCCAACATAAACAGATCATCTAAAGAATGAGAATAAAAAACACTGTTAACTGTAGATCAACCAGGTAGTTAATATCCAGCATTTATAAAGAATTGCAAAAACTGAATACCAAACAACTAAATCATCCAATAATAAGATAGATTAATGTTGGCTCTGAATGTTGCTCAGTTACCTCAGTGCTTATCTACCATGAATGGAACCTGGGGTTGATTTCCAGTATGGCATAAAATTGGGCATATTACCTCATGCCTGTAATCCTAGCACTCTGGAGGTGGAGGTGAGAGGATCAGGACTTCACAGTCAACCTTTGTTACATAACAAATTGAAGGGAACCTAGGCTACATGAGACACTATCTTAATCAAATAAAATAAGAAGTATTAAACATAAGCAGGGCTACATGAGACCCTTTCTCATTAAAATAAAATAAAATAAAGCATAAAAACAAACATGCTAATGAACCAAAGAGAAGAAATATAAATAACTATATAGTTAGTTCTAGCCAGTCTGGGCTATAAAATGAGAACCCACCTCAAACAAAGAAACAAAATTCTTGTCATAGTGTTTCAACAGAGTGAAGGAAAATAAATCTAAAATTATCTTGGAACATACTATTAAAAACACAAGAAAATGGGGGGGCTTGGGAAGATATCTCAGTGGTTAAAGTCACTTGCTTGAAAAGCCTACAGGCTGGAGCTTAATTCCCAAGCACCTACATAAAGCCTGATGCAAAAAAAGTGACCCAAACATGTGGCTTCATTTGTGGTAGCAAGGGACCCTGGTGCACCCACCCAATATACATGAAACTAAATAAACAAACAAATAAATAGACACACCAAAACGTTCATCGTCAAAGTTATGTAGAAAAGGCCTTATGTTGGAATCAGGATGTAGACCTAAAAGGTTTTCTTTTTGTAGGCCATAAAGCTAAGCAGAGAGCTTTGCATGTCTGGACACCAAGGCTTGTGATTGCTCTTGGAGAATTGACCGGAAAACAGGGCAAAAGGTAACTCTACTCATCACATGCATTTTTGTACACTATGAACTTAGTTTCTACATGTACTTTTTTTTTCAACCGAACATATCCATAATCAATATGTCTAAACAAATATTTTAGGAAAATAATCCAACATGAATAATATTTATGATCGATGCATAATTCATTTGGGAAAGGATGATCCTTTGAACAAATGGTTCTTAATTAAATATCTTTATGGAAGAAAATTAATTATAGTAACAAAATTTAAATTAATAAAATTAATTTAAAATGTGTAAGAGTTCTAAATGTGAAGCTGATGAACATCCTAGAAGAAAACAGAAGAATATCTTCATAACCTGAAAATAGGTAACTTTTTTCTAATACAAAAATACTAACCATAAGACTGATAAAATAAACTTCATTGAAATTATCTTATATTCATCAAAAGGCACCAAAAAGAGAATAATAAGACAATTTATGACTAGAAGAAAAAATATAAAATTAAAGGAGTTATAGTAAAAACACAAGAAGCACTTCCCAAATGAATACAATGATAGCTCAATATTCTTAAAATAGATGTCTTGAGTAGACTTTTCATGAGTGTAGATCTCTAAATGGTCAACATGTGTGAAAAAGAAATATTAATTAGGGAAATGCAAATGAAAACCATTATTATATACTACTGCATACTACAATTTTCAAAATTGGGCACTACTGTATTCAAATTTGCTGTGAGGACATAGATATTGTACCTAGTGCACACCAGTAATCCCAGAACAAAGGAGGCGATGCAGTAGCATCAAGGATTTAAGCCTAGCCTTAGTGACAGATTTCCAGGTCAGTGTGTGCAACATATCTAGACCCTGTCTCAAAAACAAAACAAAACAAATATCGCTGATAGTGTATCAAATAACACAGTCTCTATCCCTACCCATTCTGTCACCCTTGAGCCCACTAGCAAATTCTAGTCCTTCCACAAAAGCCCTTTCAGGTGATAGCAAGGTGAAACCTATTCTTTTCTAGCATATTTTTTTCCTTTCTAGTTCATCTGGAAAACATCAAGCATGTAATAACAACTTAATGAATAATCCTGTACCTGCCTTCCCTCTTGTTTATTCTCTTGTCTTTACTTGGTTTCTCATTGTAAGACAAAGCAACCTGTGTTTTTCCAATGATTCGTTGAAGGAGTCTCATCTGTTGTAGACGATTTTTGTATTATGAGTGAGTTACTAGAAAAGAGTACACGTGGAGAGTTCCTCAAATACAGAAAACAAAAATTTTATTTCCCTCAGGGGCTCTGCATAGGACTCTCTCTATAAATAAGAAATTAAATTAGTGTGAGTGATTACTGAGACAGGTGAGAAGGGCAGAGCTCTCTGTAGGTCATTGGGCAAGAGATTAAGCAGAGGTAGCCCTGTAAGATCAGGTCTTTTAAGCACTGTTAAGGATGCTAATTACATCATAATTCTTTGACATATATACATATATATTCCCCGATGCTTTTCTCTCCTTAAAATAACTTGAATTGTTGGGAACAAAGCACTCAATGACTTCAGCACCTGTCAGATTCATTCTCATGTCTGGCTGCCACAAGTCGAGAACAGACAGCCAAGAAGCCCCTTGGCATACGACACGACTGCCTCCAAGACAGCCCAGCTGTTTTCAAAGGCAAAGGATTTATATGGTTTGAAGAGAAACCACAGTCAAGCCTGACTGTTTTAAATCTGACATTACTACTCTGAGAAACACTTGACTCCAGCTGCTAGCAAAACTACAACTGAAGCCACTGTTCCTGTCCTAAAAGGCCTTGCTCTGGTCACAGTCTCTCCAGCCTGTCTGCACTGCTTTAGAAAGCAACACTCCATCCAACACTAGACTCAGTGAACTGCATGTGACATCTGCTCACTGGGCAACTGTTCTTGCCTAAGCACAGGTGCAGGACCGCCAACATTGACCAGCTACTCTGCCTACTCATGAATTCTGATCCATAAGGACCCCATCCATCGCTGTGACAATATTATTGTCAGAAAAAGAAATCACAGCTGGGGAGATGGCTCCGTAGTTAAAGGCACTTGCTTGCAAGGTCTGCTGGCCTGAGTTCAATTCCTCAATATCCTCATTAGGTCAAACGCACCAAGTGGCATATGCATCTGGAATTTGTTTGCAGTAGCTAGAGGTCCTAGCAAACCTGTTCGTGTTCTCTCTCTCTCTCTCTCTCTCTCTCTCTCTCTCTCTCTCTCTCTCTCTCTCTCTCTCTCTCTCTCTCATAAAGAAATAAAGAAAACAAAAAAAAAAACCCTAATGGCAGATATTTTAAAGTTGAAGTGGCTCTCATATTCCAGGGATGACAAAGAAATGACCCTCTGGTTTTGTTCTTTCTTCTATTATTAATCTTGATTGAGAAAAAAAATCTAAATCCATTTTCTCCTCTTTCTCCACATAATCATTACACATTGAAATCACTTTTTTCCTCATAGCCAGAGATCTCCTTCCAGCCTCTCTTCAATTGTTGTCTGTGTTCCTCCAACCTTTCCTCTCCATGGTGTATCTTACATCAAACCAGAAACTTCAGGAGCTAGAGTTACCTCTTGTTCTCAATTCTGCCAAAATTCACTTTAAAGAAAAGGACTTGATAGAGAACTTACTTTTTTCTCTCAAGTACCTATTTGAAGGAATTATCTTTTTGTAAAAAAGAAAAACTTTTAAATTATCTTTTAAAATGAGTTTCTGATAGAATTTTTTAAAGTCAGGCAAACTGGTAGGATGGTGGTTGGATTTCTAGGTTAGTTTTCTTCTCTCTAACCTGCCCTTTGCCCCTATGGCTATGACACATGAAATCTTTTCTAATAAAGATAGTTCTGTCTTCAACAGACTACAAGCTATAGCTGTCTGATCTACCCTTAGTCCCAGGTAACTTTGATCTATTTTCTTTCAGAGGTAGCTTCTTCTCAAAAGGCCAGGAGGACCTGGCAAAGAGTTGAAAAGACCTGTTTTCTTTCACTCAGGCTGAAAGTAACTACCTTACAAGGACTGGGTAATCCCAGTTTCTCTGGAAAGTACAAAATGTTATTTTTCTTGGTCAGCAGTAAACAAATATCAGAAGGTCTCATCAGCAACACAGATAATATGTGTCCTTAATCTGTGACCTTTTACCTAAATCAATAGTATCATACAATGGACATATGACAAAATGTCAGTATTCACAACTGGTATAAGAAGTATTAGCAATCGTTGCTGTTTTGGCTATAACTAAAACATTTTCACTGTTCCTTAGCAAGGAAACTGTAGTATTAACATTTTAATACCAGGAAATGAGTATGGAAATTCTATAGTCTAAAGAGATCAATAGCATTTTATATGATATTAACATGTTGCCATAAGTGAGGCTGAAATAAAGAAGGAGCCCCACAAGTAACTGATGCAAAAAAAATTCATAGAGAGAAGGTAGATCCAACACTATTTTTGGTAACTACCAAAAGGCGAGCTGAGATTTGCATTAAATGAAACCTTGCTTCCTTGGATACTTAACATATGCAGGAAATTAACAGACAGCCAGTGATGTGGGGATTTACACCAAAGTCAAGACTGAGCAGCTCAGCAAAGATTCACAAGGGCCTGGGAAGATGTCTCAGCCATTAAGGAACTTTCTTGCCTAACTGCCCGGAGTTCAATTCTCCAGTACCCACATAAAGTCACATGCACAAAAAGGCCCATACATCTGGAGTTTGTTTGCAACAGCAGATAGCCCTGGCATGCTCATCACTCCCCCACCCCCACCCCCGTCTCTCACTCTGCTTGCAAATAAATGAAAAAACATTCATAAAATCTTGCCTCATTGTTTCTGACACAGTTTCTTGCTGTATATATACACTTGAAGTCCAGAATCTACCAATGAACTTATTCCAGGAACTAGTGGTTAGGACCCAAGGAATTAGCATGAAAAATGACCAAGTATATTAATATCAGCAATTGCAGACATTATATATCGTACTTAGTTTAGGATTTTAAGAACTCAATGGACATTAACTCATTCAATCCTTTTAAAACTCAATAAAGTAATTATTTTCAACTAACAGAGAATTAATCTAAGGACCAATATGGTAAATGCCTTCCTAATATCACAGTCGGGAACTGCCAAAATGTGAATGTCAGGAGTTGGGCCCTAAAGCAGCATCCATAACCCCTTGAAGCTCATTAAATTTGGCAATCGGTTATCCATATACTTCATGAAACACCAAATGTGCCCTATATTCTCATTACTGTGGTAGTCTGCAGGGCATACATGATTGAATTACAGCAGATACCATACCTGCTCTTGTAGTATGTAAGATCTACCTGGCAGTGAACAAGCACAT
>PVHP010045111.1:0-13783 GCA_004024765.1 Zapus hudsonius | reverse complement strand
TGTTGCTATAAGAAAATGTCTAAACCTGGGCTGCCTATCTGTTTATCTATCTGGAGACAGGGTTCAGTGTATCCCAGGCTAACCTCAAACTCACTATGTAGCCAAGGATGACCTTGAACTTTCTGATCCTCCTGCTTCTACCTCCTTAGAAGCTGGGATTACAGAAATGTGTCACCATGCCAAGTTTATTCAGTGTTGGTATAGAACTCAGGACTTCATGCATGCTAGCATGCCTGGACTCCACCAACTGAGCTATAACCTCAGCACTGTTTTGCTTTCTTGAGGCAGGTTCTTGTTATGTAGCCCAGGCTGGCCTCCAGAGTTTTGGTATTATAGGTGCATTACCAAATACCACAGCTGTCCTGGGGAATTTATGACAAATGTATTCCTTGATGTTCTGGAAGCTGGAAAAAGTCCTATTCCTTGATCTGCTGGAAGCTGGGAAGTCCAAGGTCATCACTATTTGACGATGGCTACTCCTGCTTCATAGATTGCACCTTCTTGCTGTGTCCTCCCATGGTCAGAAGGACAGATGACTTTCCCTGGTGTTGGGATCAAACCTAGGGTCCATTACATGCTAGGCAAGTGCTCTCCCACTAAGCCCCACCCTTAGCCCAGGCTCCCAATTCCTATTGCGTTAGAGATTAAGTATAAGATTTTTTTTTGAAGGTGGTGAGGGGACTGGAATGGGCTAATGCTTAAAAAAAAATCAAAGCCACCACTACTTAACAACTGTCTGCCCCTGTCTGTTTCTTTGAGTATTCCCTAACCTCTGGGGAAGGAGTCACCCTGTGCATATGGAAAATTAGTCCCCTCCACCTGTCTATGGCTCTATAGATGGAGACTCCATGTAGAAGGAGGCAAATTCTTGCTTTTTTAAAATATATTTTATTTATTTGCAAGCAGAGACAGACACACATACACAGAGACAGAAAAAGAGAAAGAGAGAGAGAGAAGAGAGAGAGAGTGGGTGTGCCAGGGCCTCCAGCCACTGCAAACAAACTCCAGATGAATGCACCACTTTGTGCATCTGACTTTACATGGGTACTGGGGAATTGAACTCTGGTCATTAGGCTTTGCAGGCAAGCGCCTTAATGGCTGAGTCATCTCTCCAGCCTAAATTCTTGTTTTTTTTTTTTTTTTTTTTTTTTTTTTAATTTTCGCAGGTTCTGATGTAACCCAGACTGGTCTCAAATTTATGATGTAGCTAAGTTGACTGATAACCTTGACTTCCTGCTGCCCCTGCTGCCACTGATCCACATAGTGCTGGGTTTGTAGGTGCACCATGCCCAGCCTGAGGAAGGCAAAGTATTCAGAAGATCTTTCTTTCTTTCTTTCTTTCTTTCTTTCTTTCTTTCTTTCTTTCTTTCTTTCTTTCTTTCTTTCTTCCTTCCTTCCTTCCTTCCTTCCTTCCTTCCTTTCTTTCTTTTTTTTTTTTTTGAGGATGGATCTCGCTATAGCTCAGGCTGATCTGGAATACACTTATGTAGTCTCAGGGTGGCCTTGAACTCACAGTGATCCTCTAATCACTTGCCTCCCAAATACTGGGATTAATGGTGTGCTCCACCACATCTGGCTCTCTACTTTGTTTCTTATTGCAGATTCACCAGGCACTTCTCAGAAACAATAAGACAGTCACTGAGATGTCTAGAATTTGATGACCTTCATGAGTGCTCCCAGCACCCCATTACAGACTTATCTCTGTAGCCCAGAGGATTTCCTTAAAGTCACCTTCATCTCCTGCAGCTGAATGGAGGAGTGAGCGGAGAGGGAGGTATCCATCAGAGCCAAGAAGGGATGGCTTCAGCTGCTCCAGCTGCTCCAGCTGTTCCAGCTGCCTCTTTCCAAATGACTTCATCTGTCATCTTTCTTTCCACCCCCTGGGTTTGGTGGTTGGTGGTGGGGAGAAGTTGCAGGCAGTAAAAGCTTATCCTATTTGAGCCCTGTGAAGAAGTGTGGCTTACCTGAAGAATGCTGATGGTCAGTGTTATCGTCCTGGTTTACTGAGTACCTTTTGGTAGTGTTCAGCTTCCTCTATGGGTTTCCCATACCTGTGGCATCTGCGCATGGGAGGAACTGCCCATGGACCTAGAGACCTGGCAAATTCATTAAAGACAAAAGCCTGGGGCAGCCCGTTGAGCCAGGATAATTTACATAAACAGAGCCTGATACTGAGCCGGCAAGCTCCTCTGACAAGAAGGGACTTCAGAGGTCTTCTGCTTCTTCCCCTCCACATTCCAGGCTGGAGTGTCCTTAATTATTTAAATAGTACTTGATTCTGAACTGGGAGAGATTTCTAGAAAAGATGATTTTTTAAAAAAAAATTAAATATCTTTATTATTGATAATTAGATACAGTGTATGAGCACATCTTGTGATGGTACCCCCATTTCCCTCTTCCCTGTCCCCAACCCACTGGGGACCCTCCTCGGTGGGCATACTGGATCAGTCCATGGGGTAGGGAGTTATGAATTGCACAGGAGGTAGCTAGTGCTTTTTTTCTTTCCCGTTGTGTGTTGTTGCTGAGGGGCATAATGTCTCCGGATATTCTCCCACACCACGCCCTGCTCAAAAAGATGATTTTTAATAGCCTCATGTGAACACTCTTCCTAAAGGCCACCACTCCACATTTTCATGTCTTCACATGGCATTGAACATAGGGGCTTCAGCCACCCCTATAGTCTATCCTCACTAGACACCTGCTTTAGGGTCAGAGGACACCATTCACCACAGAAGGTCGTAGGCATTGGGCTATAATTTCTGCTTGTAAGCACCCAGGTGCAGCTGATCAGCCTGCCAATGAGCATCTGAGGACGGAGGTCACAACATAACTGTGGTCCTGCAGAGCTGCTTGCTCAGTAGTCCCGTAAGACTCAGCTCAAGTGTCAACTCTGTGAAGACTTCCTTCAGTCACCTCACAGTGGCTCCTCAGGGCTTCCAGAGTGTTCTGGGCTACCCCTGCAAAGGCACTTGCTGTGCACTGTGATGATGGTCTCTTGATCAGCCTAGTTCTCTCTGGGCCCCGGATGCCTTAAGGGCAAAGGCATCTTATGCATTTTGATTTTGTCTCTTCAGTGTCTGGCATGGTGTCTGACAGAACATATGATAGTGAGAATGAAAGAATGAGTCAGTGATGGACTGAATAGGCATTGCTACTGGTCCTGGAAACTTGGGGTTAGAATTCCCAAGGCAGGGCCTTCCAGAATTAGCCACATGGGGTAGGGGGCGATGGCTCACTGAGCAGAGCACTTGCAAGCATGAGGGCCTGAGGTTGATCCCAGCACTCATGTAGAAAGCTGGGCATGGGCTGGGGAGAGGGCTTGATGAGCAAGAGCACTTACTACAAACATGAGGTGCCTGAGACGGCCTGAGTTCAACGCCTCGGGACCCACGTAAAAAGCTGGGCATAGCTGTGCAATCTGTAACCCCAGTCCTGTGGGGAGCAGAGATGAGAGACTTGCCAGGGCTCCTGGAAACTGCAGCTCTGTATTTAGAGACTCCATCTCATAGAAATATGTGGGTCAGTGCCAGAGGCAGGACACCCAAGGTTCTCCTCAGTGCATCTGCACTTACATGCATACATACCACACACACACTACACTTGCCAAAAAAAAAAAAAAAAGCTGGGTGTGGTCAAGCACGTCTGTAACCCCAATGCTGAAGGAGATGGGAGAGTCTCTGAAGCTTGCAGGTCAGCCGGTATAACTGTAAAAGGCAATGAAGGAGGATCAATAGAGAATACCTGACACCCTCCTCTGGCCTCCACATGCACGCACAGCTGCGCACATGCATGTACTCCCCACGCACACACATGCCAGCCCCTATCTCCCACTTTTAAAGATAGGGAAGCTGAGCCACAGATTTGAGCCAGGGTGTTGTCAAAATACTTGCTTTTCTCCTCTGCTACACTGCCCACCTCAACCCACCCACCCACCTCACCCGGCCCCTCCTTCCTGTGCGTACTGGTGACTCACTCTTTCTTGGCAGATGCTGTGGTTTGCAGACGTTGTAGGTTTTGATAACTCAGTAAATGAAGTCATCCTGTTGTTGTCCTCGCATTAGCTGGCTCTCCTGCTGTAGCTCCTGCCCCGTCTCCTTGGGTTGCCCGAGGCTGCTGACCACAGGAGCAGGGACTTTGTGGTCAGCATCGCTTTTTTGGTTGTATAATGTCTTGGAAATAATCAGGGCTCCCCAGAGGCTGAGCAGAGCTCCTTTAAGGCTCTACTTAATGTTACCTAAAAAAAGTCTCTTATGTATCAAGAACCAGTGTTCTAGGGGACTAGAGAGATGGCTTAGCAGTTCAGGCATTTGCCTGCAAGGCAGAAGGACCAGAGTTTGATTCCCCAGTTCCCATGTAAAGTCAGTGTGACCATTCATTCTCTCTCTCTCTCTCTCTCTCTCTCTCTCTCTCTCTCTCTCTCTCTCTTCAAATAAGTACATAAATAAAATATTAAGAGCCAGTGTTCTTAAATCACAGGGTTAGTGCACTCTGTTCTGGGGCCAACTTCTTCATCTTCTCTTTTTCCGTTGAGGCCCTAACCCTGATGTGGCATTTCCTTCTTCTCAGTGCCCTCTGGGGCCTTATCCGTGTGTTGCTTTGGTGGCCAGTATCAGTCTCCAGAATCGGTACATGCATAGTTAGGCTCCCCTGGGACCCCTTGCAGCGAGGACACTATGAAGGGAAGCAATGTTGAGGAGGGGAGGAGAGGGAAGAGAAAGAATGATAACACAGAACCGCTCTCTGAGTCTATATTTCAAAGTTTAATATCAGTCCCCCTGGCCTCAGTTTGCAGGGGAGACCTGGGTGTCCAGCAAGCTGGAAGTAGCCTGAACAGGAAGGGCAAAACTGGGACTTGTTCCGAGTCAGCTTGCTTCAGACATTGGCGTTTTGGTGGGATTGGAGAGATGGCTCAGCAGTTAAGGCACTTGCCTGCAGAGCTTAATGGCCCAGGTTCAATTCCCCAGAACCCATGTTAAAGCCAGATGCACATAGTGGCACATGGGTCAGGAGTTTGTTTTGCAGCAGCTGGAGGCCCTGGCCTGTCTATTTTCTCTGTCTCTGCCTCTTTTCTCTCTCTTTCTGCTTGCAAATAAATAAATACATAAATAAATAAATACATGCTTAAAAAAAGAAATTGGGGGCTGGAGAGATGGCTTAGGGGTTAAGGCATTTGCCTGCAAGCCAGAAGGACCCAAGTTCAATTCCTCAGTGCCCACCTAAAGTGAGATGCACAAGATGGCATATGTGTCTGGAGTTCATTTACAGTGGCTAGACACCCTGGCACACCCATTCTCTCTCTCTCTCTCTCATAAATAAAATATTTTTAAAAAAGAAATTGGTGTTTTGATTGGGCTTCAGGTGACTGAGAATCATTGAAAATGTCCGGCCGGAAGCTTGGAGACTAAAGCAGTCTTGCAAGAAGATTGGCAGCAGAAGCGATGGATGGGAGAGAGTCATAGCGGGGACCAGTGAGAACGTCACTGCCACAGGGTCAGATGGAGTCTCAGCCAGGAGGGGAGAAGGAGCAGAAAGGAGGGATGCCTGCCAGCCACTGAGAAGCCCCAATCAGCAGCCCTTGGCCTGTTCTTTTTCTGACCATTTAGGACCCTGCCTGCCAGGGTGCATCGTCTATGGCTGGCAGGAGTCTGGCTGTCACCCTGCTCAGGTTGGTTACCCAGGGGTAGCAGGGGCAGGAGACGGCTTGGTGGGGAGCTCCTTGGCGGGGCTGGGTGAGGCTGCCTGCTCCTGCTGGGGACCAGGCCCTGGCCTTCAGAAGGTCTGTTTGCCGGCCCAGCCACCTCATCACATATGCTCCATAAACAGTAATTGGCAGCACTGAGCTTGGAAGCAGCCTGATGTGGAGATGAGCCATTCTGTTTATGAGCACCTCCTCTCCTCAGCCGCTGAGGCAGATGGGCTAATGACTCCTTCTTGCCCGAGGAGGAAACCGAGGCTCAGAAGTTGAGGGCTTCTTTCCCACGGTCACCTGGACAGCCAGAGGGCAGGGTTCACGTTCAATGCCTCATCCTCAACTCTGACTGCTTTCCCCAGCTCTCCTCTCTTTGGTGTCCGAGAAACGAGGGGACTAATGATAAGCTTCCCATGAGTGGGCCAGCTTACAGGTCACAAAACTGCTTCCCATCCATTATCCCATTTGATCCTCACAGCAACGGGTATTATTATACTCAGTTTACATATGGGGAAACTGAGGCTCAAAGAATCTGAGGCTCTGGTCATTCACCTGTCATGGAACTAGAATTTGCTATGAGATTGTCTGATTTTCTTTTCCTTCTTCTCTCCCTTCCTCTCTCCCTTCCTCTCTTTCTTTCTTTCTTTCTTTCTTTCTTTCTTTCTTTCTTTCTTTCTTTCTTTCTTTTTTCTTTCTGTCTTCCCTTCCCTTCCCTTTCCTTCCTTCCTTCTTTCCTTTCTTTCTTCTTTCTTTCTTTCTTTCTTTCTTTTTCTTTTGTTTGAGATAGGGTCTCACTACAAAGCCCAGACAGGCCTTGAACTCAATGGTAATCCTCCTGCCTCACTTCCCAAGTGCTAGGATTACATGAGCCACCATACAAAGCTTAGGATGAGGCTTTCTGACTCCAAGTGTACAGGTCTTTGCAGGAGGTCATGAAAATAAGGAAGCCAAAGAAAACTAGAGAACAAATGAGAGAAGCAGAGGGTTGAGGGGAGGGTAGTAGGTGCAGCATGGATGGTGCCAAACTTAAGAACCATTCCTGGGCAGCCAAGTTGCTTGCTTGTGGTAGGCATGGCTGCGGGAAGGTTAGCATAGTTCTTCCCATAGGCAGCTGTATGGGAGGGAGACCTTGAGAACAAATCTCTTTTCTTAGCTGTGGATCTTGTAAAGTCAAAGCAAGCACAAGAGAAAAAAAATCTGAGGTGTCAGGTTTTGTCTTTCTAATCCCCAATAAATTAGATTGGATGGATGGATATCCAGATACATGGATCGGTGGATGAGGAGAGTAGGGGATGGTGAGTGATGGGTGGATCGGTGAGTGAATGTGTAGGGGGAGGGATGGGTGAGTAGGTGAGTGGGAGGGATGTTTATAGGGATGAGGTTTAGGAAAATTGTGCTTCAGCTCACCTACCTCAGGGTCTCATTTACAATTACTCTCTCTGTTCCTTTATCCTGTGGGTCATGCGTGCTATTTCGCGTTATAACTGGTACTCCCCCTAGGAGGAAGAAGTGAGTATAGCAGTGAGAGAGAAGCTGGAAGTCCTTCCTTTGCTCCAGGAGGTAGAGGAAGGTAGATGGAACACAAAGTCTGTTCCCCCCGTCCTCCAATTCACCAACTTTAGAGCCAGGGTTCTTTTGTGCTGGGACCAGGGGAAGCACAGACTGCTTCTGCTGGAAGGAACAGCCACCTTTCCATAGAGAGGTAGATGTGGTTTTTGTGGTCTTCAAAGGTAAGGAGCTACAAGGACCTGATAATGGTGTTGTTCAAGGTCTCATTACTCTGTGTGCTCTTTGCTTAACTTTTAGAGAAATATTGCCATGAGGTCTCTCTCAAGCTACTGGGCACAGTGTGGTAAAACCAAAGAGTTGGACATGGTCCATACAGGGCTATGTGTCCATTCCCTGCCCAGGTTCAACTTACTTACACCAGTAGAACCAGGAATTTTGGCTACAGTGGTCTTACAATGTGGAACTCTCTAGGACTGGGCATCCTAGCACTGGGCTTTGGTTCTTGCTGTCATTGAGTATGTCCATATAAAATACAGCATCTGCTATGGCAAGAGTGAGCTAAATAGCTAATGAGAAGGCCGGGCGTGGTGGCGCACACCTTTAATCCCAGTACTCGGGAGGCAGAGGTAGGAGAATCACTGTGAGTTCGAGGCCAGCCTGAGAATCCAGTGAATTCCAGGTCAGCCTGAGCTAGAGTGAGACCCTACCTCAACCCCCCCCCAAAATGCTATATAAATAGCTAATGAGGGAGTGAATGATGTGACTGGCTATACCTTGGGCAGACTTTTTCCCCATTCCAAATGTTGGTTTCCACATCTAGAACAGGGTGTGGTCACCAGTGTCCTGTGCCCAGCATCACACAGTAGCCCAAGCTGTCTGCTTCCTGATGGGTGATGTGACCAACTGCCTCACATTCACCTCATCATGGACAAGAGATGGTCTTATGGAGCATTTATTAACTCTGCTCTGTCTTCTCCTGCATGATGGGTTGACTATACTCTCTCAAACTGAGAACCAAAATAAATCCTTCCTCCCTCAAGTTGTTTCTGTCATTCTGTCCTAATGATGAGAAAAGTAACGATAGACATACCTTCAGGGATGTGGGCTCCCTGTACACAAGGCAGTGATACTTTTAGCCTTTCCTAAGCATCTGTGTTGGCCATTTAGATTCTCCTGCCCTTGAATCCTCACAGCCGTCCTCCATGGCAGTCAGAGAAGAGAAGTGACCTTCCTAGCCAAGTAGTCCAGTAAGGATTTTAGCCAGATCTCTGATCCACAGTCGGCACTACTGACCATCCAGCTGTGGTTCTCTGGGGCAGATGCCTACTCAGGGTGGGCAGTTTTCTTCACTGCAGAGCAGAGCATAGCAGTTACAGAGATGGAAACCTTGCATTCGAGTTCAAGCATGCCACTACTAACGAGATGTGTGTCCACCACAAATGTTATCATTCCTTATCATGTTGTCATAATTGTGAGGATCAAGAGCACAGTGTGCTGGGTGTGATGACTCACACCTGGAAGCCTAGTGCTTGGGAGACAGGGGCAGGAGAATCACCAAGAGTTCAAGGCCAGCTAGGGCTCCATAGCCAGTCCTATCTAAAAATGAAACAAATCAAACGAAAAACCAAAAATGTGTTCACACCACTTAGTCAATTGAAAATGTCCTCAAATATTAGACATGATTTTTTATCTTCCTCCCTCCCTCCCTTTCTCTCTCTCTTCTTTGTTTCTTTTTCCTCCTCTCCCTTGTTTTCCCTGGCCTTGAACTCCTGTGCTCAAGCAATCCTCTTATTGCAACATTCCAAGGGGCTGGGACTACAGGGCCCCAGCTTGGATATGATTTTTAAAAATGTTTATTTATTTATTTGCAAGCAAAGAGAGACAGAGAGAGAATGGGCACACCAGGGCCTCTAGCTGCAAACAAACTCCAGATACATGTGCCACTTTGTGTATCTGACTTTTCTTGGTTACTTACTGGGGAATTGAACTCAGGTAGTCTGGTTTTTACAGGCAAGTGCCTTAACTGTTGAGCCAACTGCATTACAGAGAGTATAACAGGCCAGTGAGATACTTTGGGGAAAGAGGTCTCCCAAGGTTCTTATGTCCCACTCAGTACTTTGAGCCTCACTTGCCTCACCTCTGAAGTAGCAGGGCTCTGAGTTCCTGAAGGCCCTCAGCTATGGCAGGTCCTAACCTGCTGTGCCTTCCTGGTTGTGTGTCCCTGAGCCCTAGATCCACCCTCAAAATTGACCTGCAGTGCCTGCTCCTCTCAAAGAACACACTTGCCCATTCCCAGGAAGAATTCCCCGATCGACTTGGAGGCCCCTTCTCTGTCCACTCTCAGACGAGGGCTTGATGCTGGCAGGAAAAGAATACTGTTATGTATTGAGCCCAGCGGAGCGGCTCATGAAAATGCCAGAGAACCTTCTAGACTAGACGCCAGCTCTAGCAGCAGCGGGCGCCTTCCTAAACTCCCATCTCTGAGCTAAATATAGTGGCATGAGGGAAGGTGGTGTGGATTTGGGGGGAGGGAGAGAGGGAGGCAAGGAGGAAGTCTGGAGGAGAATGGGAGGGGCAGAGAGGAGAGAGACAGCAAGATGGCAGTGATGTTGTGAGAGAGAAATCAAGGGAGTGGCAGAAAAGAAGAAATGGGGAGACAAGTAGAGCTGCAGAAGAGGTGTAGGGAAGGGGAGGCGGGAAAGGAGAGAGTAAGCCTGTGTCCCTGGGCTGCAAGTGAAGCTCAGCACCCCTGACCTTGGCACCTTGGGGTGGTAAGGTGGAGCCCACAAAGTGCAGTAGAAGGAATCCCAGGGCAAGCCCTCATCTGGATGGTCAACTGTGAGGCCTCAGTGATGGTTTATCTGCAGTAGCAATGATTAGAGCAGAGATGGTGTGACTCCCCTGACCCCAGCCTACTCCCCATTTTCCATTAGGGTGCTGGGCCTGGAATTAGCTATTCCTGCAGTCCAGCCAGCTGCCACCAGCCCGGGGCTGGCTGGAGTTTTTCCACACTGGTACTGGTAGCATCGGTGGTGGAAAGGCTCAGGGCAGGCCTGCCAGAGTGAGAGTGGGAGTGAGGGGGCAGCCTGAAGGTACTTGAGGGAAATCTGATCCCATGGCTTCAAACACCTGCCTCCCCTTGGCCTTGGGGGTGGTGAACAGGTTGGGGTGCTGAGGTGGACCAAGGCAGGTGTCAACTCCAGCTGAGCTGAGCCTAAACTGGCACCATGGTCTGTGCTGGCTCCCAGCCGCACAGGCACCTGGAGGCACCACAAGACATGGATGGCCAAGATGGCAGGAAAAGAATACTCAGTTATACACCGAGTCCAGGTGGGGCAGGAGAAGCAGGAACCCGGGGACTGCTAGAGGCATAGGAAACTTACTACCCTTTCCTCTCAAGCCTAAGTGTAAAGCACACACTGTAAGCAAGGCTTACAGCAGCTGAGCCTCCTGGGAGGTGGAGTGGGCTGGGGCGATCTGGGCGCCTGGTATGACAGCCAGGAGGGATGCATCTGGGGGACCTGGAGAAGGAGGGAGGAGGGCAGGCTGGCCCTGCAGCAGCACTTAATAGCTGCTCAGGAAACATTTATCGAGAAACCTGCAGAGGATAGAAGGCAAGAGAATGAACCATTTCCTCCTCTGCCTTATCCCATTCTCCCTTTTCCCAAGGGCTTTGGAGGAAAGAGGGAAATGAGGAAACCTCCTGAGAGAACTGAAGGAGACAAACGAGGTCTGTCACCCTTCTCGCAGGCTCCACAGGAGCAGAACATGGGAGGCTTAGCTGGAGAATCCCACTTGGCTCCCCTCCCTCCAGCTGGGAGGGGGCAGAGAGAGCTTTCTTAAAAGCACAGGAGGCTCCAGTGTACAGGAAGGAGGTAGAAGCAATGTATCGCAGGGAGAACCCCAAGATCCACAGCTTTCCTGAGAGGTGTGTTTGAGGGTTAGGAAGGAGTCCAGGCTTTCCTATACCTTTGTCCTCCCTCAGAGACAGGTGCGCACCCCTCCCCAACCAGCCAGACAGAAGAAAGCCCCTGACCACCCAACACAGTCCAAGCGCTAGGAATTTGCAGAATGGTGGGCACCTGGAGATGGAAATAGAGATGCCCATATTCCAGTTGGGGTGGTGATGCCAGCTGCGATCCTGGATGGAGAGGGAGCAAGGAGATCGAGTACAGGGCTGCCCCAAGAAAAAGAATGCCAGTAGAAAGGAGAGAAGAGGGGCAGGTGAGGGCTTGAATGGAGCAGCCAGAGGAGCTGAGTGGGAGAGGAAAGAAGCAGACAGTAGTGCACTGGCTACGTGGTGACATTTCAGACAGAGGTGGGGGACCCAGCCACATCAAGCAAGGCATGGCAGAGCAAGAGGTGACACTGCAGAGCCAGACAGGAAGCTAGGGTGACAGAGCTCTTGCAAGGTGGGAGGAGACCCACTGGGGAGCAAGGAGGATGGCAGGGACTCAACAGTGGGGAAAGAAGGGCTAGAGGGTGAGGGGACCATGGAGGCAGAGGTTGCCAGAAGCCTGCAGTCTGTCCAGAAGCGAGGAATGTGGGTGGATGGCCACAGTGGGCGAACAGTTGAGCCAGGCAGCAGAGGGGAGAGTGCTGTTTTCTTCTTTTCTTTCATTTCAATCACCATCAATAATGCATTCCAAGGAGCTGCCTTTGACAGCAATTAAAAAAGCATTTATGCTCCCAGAGAGAAATCAAGATGATTGCCTCCCACCTCCCCCAGCTCTCTGGGCAACAGTCCCTTAGCGATGATCTCCCTGGTGGTGTGTGGTCCAAACCAGGCACACACGAGGGAGGGGAGGGGAGAGGGGCCAAGGAATATTCTCTACCCCTCCCTCCCCAGAGGTGGAGTAACTGAATGTTTCATACCAGGCTCTGGGAGTGTGTGGGTGGTTGTGGGGAGATGGAGGTATGCAGAAGCCAGGGATTTTAAATACGACAGTCAAAACCCTTTCCTCGCAGGGGAAGAAAGAGAAGAAAGGGGAGGAAGAAAGAGAGGCTGGGCCTTCTTAGCCTACTGACTGGCGGCGACCTTTGTTTCTCTCTGCTGAAGGGCCATGAGTCTGGAGGTTGAGCTGAGAGAGGTCCTTCTAGGAGTTCACACCTTTACAGAGCTATAGCGTGTGCCATGCCAGGAGGGTGGTAAAGGTACTTCAGAATCAAGAGACAGGGCAGCCTTCTGGGAGCTAGCTGACTGCCGGCAAGACTCCCACAAAGAACTGGATGCCAACAAGATGGTGGAAGGAGGCATTAGGAGTCCAGTAAAAAGCCAGACGTGGTGGCTTACATCTCTAATCCCAGCACTCAGGAGGCTGAGGCAATAGGTGCGTTTGAGGCTAGCCTGGGCTACATAAAGTAAGACTGTATGTGTTTGTGTGTGTTTTCTGGCTTTTGTGGGTGCTGGGGAATTGAACCTCTGCACGCAGGCTTTTCAAGCAAGTACCTTTAACCACTGAGCATCTTCCCAGCCTGTTTTCCTTCCTGTTTTTTTTTTTTTCCTTTTGAGGCAGAGTCTTAACCTAGCCCAGGCTGACTTGGAATTCACTCAGTAGCCCATTCTGGCCTCAAACTCACAGTGACCCTCCTACCTCGGTGTTAGTCCAGAGTGTTAGGATTATAGGCATAAACCACCACCCCCAGTTCAATAAGACCCTGCTTCAAAAAGCAATACAGAAAAAAGGAAAGTCAAATAAAACAACAGAAGAGAGAATGATGGGGATGAGCAGGAGATAGACCAGGGGGGGAGCTTCTGCCTGTGGGGAAGCAGAAGAAACAATCGTGGATCTTTTGGTTCAGTACTTCCCTGAGATGGGCTTTGTGTAGGGCACTAAGTATATAAAACCTCCCACCCCACCCCCACCCCACGCTCCAGGTAGGGTCCCAGGTAGGGTCTCGCTCTAGCCCAGGCTGACCTGCAATTCACTGTGTAGTCTCAGGGTGGCCTCAAACTCACAGTTTGTGCCACCACGCCTGATGGCTTAAAACTTCTTTTATTCAAACCTTCGGAACTACTATAAGGGGGCAAACAAAACTGACCAGGAACCCAAGGAAGAGAGAGGGGTGATGTCATTTGTTGGAGGCCAGAGAGGAAAGTGACAGAGCCTCACCCACTGCTTCATGTTGGGAATACTGCATTCCAGAATTTAGGGACTCAGCAGCTTCCCACCTAGCGTTTTCCCCATAAGTGGGCATCCACACCTGCAAAATGACATCACATACAATCTACCTCACTTTCATATCCTTTTTAACAGTAAGGGATTGCAAACAGGAACTGGGCAACTTAGTGGAAGCCTGTCTCAAAATTTAAAAATACAAAGAAAATAAGGATATGGGGCTATAACTCAGTGGTATTTGCCAAGCATGTGCAAGGCCCTGGATCCAGCCTCCAGCAACAGCACCCCCCCCAACACACACAGCACGAATTTAAGCACTGCACACTGCCATTTACTAGATACATGTCTTAGGAGAAGTTACTTCGCCATTAGGAGTCTTACGTGTAAGCAGGGGCTCACCTTCTCCATAGGGCCTTTCAGTGAGAAAGACATGATGCAGGCATGCGCTTGGCAGAGGGTCTCAGAA
>PVHP010045110.1:0-13817 GCA_004024765.1 Zapus hudsonius | reverse complement strand
TTAAATTCGGCCAAATATTCCACTCAGTGAGGGGGAACCCTTGATTGGTACCGGGGATTCAGGGCGATATGCAACGGATCACATACTCTTGAGCTACCAAGAAAAGATGCACTATGCGAGTGACTGCCGGGGAGGCTTTTCAAGATAGAAGCTAAGTAATACAGTTAGTTGTATATTTGTTAATGGATACTGACCTCATTCTCCGATGGAGATTGTGTTTGTATTTTTCAGGATACAGTGAGGGAGCTGTGGACCATATAACCCCTACCAACCGACTGCAGGCAGAAAGATGAGATCCTGGCATGAGATGAGCCACCACAGTCATACGGGGGAGGATTCATATGGAACCCCACAGAGAATGATTGGATGTACAAGGGACCCACAGCCATAGCCATCCAATCAACAAAAGATAAGCCAGTGTGACAGAAACCAATGAACCTCGACACAAAAACCCCTAGGCTCACAACACCATAGCAGCCTCAATACTCGCCCACCACGACTCAGGGAACTGAGCGGAAGAGGGGGCGGAAAGATTGTGAGAGCCGTGGTCGGGGAGAATAGCAGAGACCTGGCAACCCTCAGTAACTACACACTTGAGACATGAGAGCCCGGCCGAAGAATGAGCTATGCATGGTCCCCTACTACAAAGACTGATACAGACGGCCCACGGAGGAGGATATCCAGCTGACTGGGGATGGGAAGGGGGGCAACGGGGTATTGGGGATAACAACTCATGGTTCGCCCACTAAACAATGTAACTCATTATGAACAATAAAAAAAAATCTATTCTAAAAAATAAAAAAATAAAAAAAATAAATAAAAAATAAAAATAAATAAAAACTATCTTTATAATTTCAACACTTGGGAGACAGAGGTAGGAGCACCATGAGTTCAAGGATAGCCTGGGACTCCAGAGTGAGATCCAGGTCAGCCTGTGCTAGAGAAGAGCCTACCTGGAAACATAAAAAGTAAAGTAACTTGCTAAGTGATGAGTGTGGAAATCTTCAGTGAAGACAAAAATCATTTATTTCATATTAGACATAGCTCATATATTGTACCATATATGAGAAAGAGTGAGAGAAAACATCAATGAGAGAGCAATAAAGTTGTGGGTAGTTTAAGAGATCTCTGGCTTTACTGGTAATGTTTTGATTTTCATAAAGTAAATGAAAAAATCTTTATTATAAATAAGTTTACACATTGTATGAGCAAATCTTGTGAAGGTGTCTCTGTTTCCTTCCTCTCTGTCCCCTACCCACTGGGGTCCCTCCTCAGTGTGCATACTGGATCTGTCCATATGTTAGGGGGCTATGAACTGCACCAGAGGTAACCTGTTCTTTTTCTTCCCCCTTTGTGCATTGTTGCTGAGGGGGGTGATGTCTCTGGATATTCTCCCCCACCATGGCTCTTACATTCTTTCTACCTCCTCGTCCACTCAGTTCCCTCAGTCATGGTGGATGAAAATTGTCCTTTGAACACACACACACATACACACACACACACACACACACACACACACCCCAAATAAATAAATTAATTAAATCTACTTCCTAGTGTCTTTAAAAATTAAACAGAAATTACCTAGAGATATGGTGAAAGTATTATTTCTGAGTGGGACTGTGAGGTTGTTTTCAGAGAGACATAATAAGTTAAAGGAGGCATGACTTATCCACACCAAGTCAGTGCAATATGGACAGTCACCAATAGGCATCTGGGGACCCAAGCATTGCAGAAAAGTGACTTCCTCTCTCTCCTGGAACTTCAGTTCTTGTCTTGCTCATACACAGCAGAATTCACCTTCCAGAACTTACACCATGATGACTCCCACCCCCTCATAGGTCTTGGGCCTCAGACTGAGTTATACCATTGACCTCCCTGGCTCTGAGGCCTCTGAACTGGGGTTTATAGCAGAAGGCATGGTGTCAGACTTGTTCATAATTATGTGAGCTGATTCTTCAATAAATCCTTTCTCATCTGTCATTCTGCCTCTCTCTCTCTCTCTCTGTCTCTCTACCATGTCATGTATCTACCTTATCTCTCTGTCAGTTTGTCATCTCTCCATCCCTCCTTTTAGCTCTGTCTCTCTGGAGAACCTTGGACCAACACAATGTGATTTTGGAGCTGAGCTCTACCTTCCCTTTTGTCATAATTTTCTTTTGTGCTTACCTGGCATGACTGGAACACATCTTTGTGTGGCCTGGACTCTGCTTTTATCATGACCTTTCCACTGAGCTTCAAAACTCACGTTTCTAATTTCTTATGTAATAAAGCCTCATTGGTTGCCTGTATATTTAAAGACAATGAGATAGTATGTTTGGTTAAAAACAATGTTTGAACTTTGGAGTTCGACCTGGGTTAAAGTCCCCATTCCAACTCTCAACTAGATATTCAAAGCTATTAGGTAATAACAATCTACATAAACCAAGTTTCCACTCACATATAATAATACCCAGTTCACGGGGCCATTATCAGATTTAATGAGATAATATTTGAGCTAAATTAATAGTAACTATTGGTCCTCTGTGCTTCCTCCTATACTGTCAGTCTCAGTTTACAATCACTGAGTTCCAGGGCATGGATTTAACAATGACTTCCTCTTCCTGCCACCCCCATCCAGCTTGTCACCATATCCCACTGATTGCTCCTTTATCATACCTCCCCTTCCTTCCTCCCCTTTTACTACTTCCTCGGACACTGCCCTGCTTTGTCTTCTGCCATGATTGTCACCCTGTGTTTATAACTACCTCTTCACTAGCATGATTATACTCAGTAATGCACAGCTCCTGCCTCAACTCCTAAATGATTCCTCCCAACTTCAGAAAAAGTTTAACTCCTTGGTATGATACTTAATGCCCTTCAGGTACCAGTACAGACTGGTCTTTCCCTCTTCAGCACAGCTTCAACACCAGTTCCATCTACAACACTGCACAATCCTATGCTCTCCTGAGCATTTCTGGGAGGGAATGTAGCTCATTGGTAGAGCACTTGTCTCAAATACAGAAGGCCTTAGGCCCAGCACTGCAAAAAGCAAGGAGGCAATTCTGATGCATTCAAACAGATATTTATACCTCCAAGCTTATATCTGGAGTATTCACTGTAGCCAAAAGAGGGGAGCAAACCACATGCCCATCAACAAAGGGTGGTATGTGTGTGTGTCTGTGTGTGCACATGCAATATATTCCAACCTTAAAAAAGGAAGAAAGAACATTTTGACACCTGACACATCATGGATGATTCTTTAAGATATTGTGCTAAGTGAAATAATCCAATCCATAAGTAATATTTATTTCCACTCAAATGAAATACTTTAAGTTATAAAATTCATAGAGACAGAAAGTTGAATGTCAGCTGCCAGGGGCTAGGAGAAGGGAAGAATAGAGAGCAATTATTTAATGAGTAAGATTTTCAGTTTTGCAAGAACAAAATTTTAGTAGACTGATGATATGCAACAATATGAGTGCACTTAATGCCACTGAAGTATATGCGTAAATGGTTAAAATATAAAGTACTATGTTGTGTTTTAAAATGATTTAGATAACTTTCAGATCTGTGTCAGGCACCTGGGATACAAAACAAATGAAATGCCCCTGGTCCTAGAGGCACCTATGATTACACAGGACTCCAATTCTCCTTCTACCAGGAAAACCCCAGGTAACCACACTTAAAATCTAAAGCTTTCTTCTGTCTCTGTGACTATTTTAGCACTTGTCATATCCTGCTCTGTATTGTGTCTGGTCCTTGTAACATTTGTCTCCCTTTTGAGATAATAAAATCCCCTAAGGTCAAGAGCTTTGTCTTATCTATTCATTTTTTAATCTATCAAAGCACTTAATACAGTTCATTGCACATAATGTGAGCTCAATAAATACTTGTGAAGTAGAATAGAATGGAATGGAAGTTAACTCCAGCCATCAATGATGTCCTGGGCCTGACTGCCAAGCCTTCCACAGAACTAATGTGTTGACCAAAGGCACCCCCAACAAAAAGATCAGAGGAAAGCCTCCCCTAATCCAGGGCTACAGAGATGGCTCAGTGGATGGAATATTGCCTCTCAAGCCAGAGTGCCTGAGTTCAGATCCCTAGACCTTATCGGAAGACTCATACTATACAGCACCAGTGCTATAATCCTAGCAGGCCTGCAGGAGGAGGGAGGTGGAAGCTTCAGGCCAGTTCACCTGGCGAGCTCATTGCTGAACCACATTAGCAATGAAAACAAGGGGAAGACAAGGACAGACATCCAAGTTGTCCACTGACCTCCACATTCCCACCATGGCACAAATGCCCCAGCACTCACACACAAACATGTGAACTCACACATACTGTACCCTCATAAATTTAGGACTAAAGGTGTGACTCAGTGGTAGAATACCGGTTTACCATGTGTGAGCTGAGTTAGAACTCCAACACCCCAAACAGAACAACACCTCTATATTACCTATACCAGATATGATTCACTTGCAGCTAGCATGAGTTTAATGGATAAGACCAGATATGACTAGGCCTAATATTATCTGTTCTAAAAATTCACATTTAAAGCCATGATTTAAACATGGGAGAATAGCCTTAAGCCCATAATAGCATTTAGGAATCCCAAACTTTCTAATCTCTGGCAACGTTAATTATAACAGGCATTTAAGCCTTCTTGAGTCTTAGGGAATATTTTCACTCTTCATGCTGGCATTACTGTTTTCAACATGAGGAAGAGAGTTCCTTTGTTTTACTATTTAGATGAACTTTAAGCCCTTGGATGCTTAATAATTAAAGTTCATAATTGCTGAAGATTGAGATGTGGCCAGATCTGTGCTAAGCTCCTTACATCTATTCTCTCATGCCCTTTGCTAACAGCCCATGATGTATTAGGGTGGACTTAGTGTGTACTTACCCCAACTCTCTTTCCTAACCTTCAGTGGAAAGCATCATAACTTCCTGTAGGGAGCTCCTTCCTCACGGTCTTGGGGCTTGTCCCTGCTCCAGCTACCCTACAAAGAATCAAGGGGGGATGGAAATGAAACAAACTAGATGCCGGAAAGTCTGGGCCAGTGACTATGGTGAGATGAAAGTGGAGTATTTAAAGTTCACACACCTAACTTGGAGTCTCCCTGGCTCTGGTCAGGTTTCCTCTGAGGTTTGAATTCTTCCTCCAAGCCCACAGGGTTGTTAACAGTTGTAGAAATGAAGGCCCTTTTTCTTTCTGGCCGTCACCTGGGAGATCTCAGTCTCTTCTTGCCACCCAAATCTATCCAAGGAAACAACACTCAGCTGGTTTCTGTGAGCCCAGTCCGAGTCTCTCCCTCCTATGAAAACGTTCCCTTCAAGAATGCTTTGGACTCGCCTTTCAATGGGGCACACCTGGTCATGTCAGACCCACTCACATTACCTCCCTTCTTCAGTGACCTCAAAGTCAAATGACTTCACCTTTGTCACAGAATGGGACCAAATCACAGGAGCAAAGGCCCATGTTTGTTCCTCCCACAGTCAAGGAGAAGGAATTACACAGAGCATGCTCATCAGTTGAGGAGTCTTGGGGCTCAATTGACAATTCTGCATAATACAGGCAGCTATCGTCACCATTTCCATTTTATAGGTGGGTGAATAAAAAATAGTTGAAAGAGGTTAAGAAAGCTAATACATTGCCCGAGACTAAAAACTTCTAAGTGTTCTTCCCAGATTTGAACCAGGGCTTCCTGTGTTATACTAAGTGGTGACTTTTGTCTTCTTCGTTGAAATCCGCTTGTCCTTGCCGAACCTTTTCTGCATATTTAAGGTTACCTGGTTTCCAATTTCTACCCAGGTACTCTGTATCCACACCACAGTTCATATGCACCTCAGGAGCCAGATGCTTTCAGAAAAATCCAGAATGAAGGCAGTCACCACCCTGATGGCATGGCTAAGCCCAAGGTCAACCCCCAAGAAAGCCTCTAAGTGCAGAAACACAGGTTGATGGCAAACATATACATGGGAAAATAAAAAAAGGCACACAGATGAGGGAGTAATGAATTCTAGTGAAAATGAAAGAGTGAGAAAAGTAGCTAAAAAGAAATGAGTGGAATTTGATCTTCAGAAAAGTGAGGCTTTGACACTTGAGTAGAAGGGCTTCCTGACCACTCCTTTTTGTGTGTGTTTGTGTGTATGTGTATGTGTGTGTGTGTGCTCTGTTTTTGTTATTTAATATTTTTTAAATTTTTATTAGTACTAAATATATATTAGCAAAACAAGATGCTCAGTATCATGTATTATTAAAGAAAACCCAGTAAAACCAGGAGGACACACCCCTTTATGCATTAGATAATCTCCCCACCATGGCTCTTACAATCTTTCCACCACCTCTTTAGCAAATTTCCCTGAGTCATGGTGGGTGAGTTTTAACTTTGCATAATTGTTGACTCTTGTCTTTGGATTTGTGTTTTGGACTATTTTGGGCACCCTTGGTGTCTATCTCCATTATCCTTCCCTAGGATCTCTGCCTTGCTGTGGGAATAGCTCTTTTGCTCATCACACCACTTCCTGAAAGGATTTGTTAGGGCTCTAAATGGTAAGTTTGGGGGTGATTCATCTTCTACTTGGGTGTCCAATGCTTCTTGTTTTATACATGTCTGTACACTGATGTGGTGGGGTGGGCACTTCCAGGGTCTCATGGCAGATGTATATGACACTTTTTGCATATGTGGGTACTGAGGAACTGAACTCAGGACAGCAGGCTTTTCAAACAAGCACCGTTGATTGCTGAGCCATCTCCCAGCCCCAGAACCTCTGTTCTGAAGTGTATGTCTCCTCACTTTGTCCTTGCTCATCATAACTTGACATATGGTAGGTTTTTCATGATTAAAAAATAATGATGTTACCCCATGTTCTGAAATTTTGGTTCCCTGGGTAGCGTAAGGGTATTTAGAAAGCAAGAAAAAGAAATAAATTTTGATTACACTATAGAAAAATAATAACATCTGAGGCATACTTTCACTGAGGTACAACGTGTATGTCATACCAATTTATGGATGGCTGAATTTCTTTATATGGTATATCCTATTGCTACTTTCTCTTAGGCCAAGATGTCATCAATGACCAATAAGACAAATAACACAAGGCCACTGAAGAATAAAACAAAACAGAATAGAAAATAACATTCTACAATATAACTATATCAACCATAATATAGTTACACCAAAAAATGCTGTAGAGTTTTTCTGCATTGTTAAAAAATGCATATAGAGCAATAATGCAAATAATGTAAGCATAGCATTTCTTAGAGTTATTGCTAGGATATTTGAGATTGTTAAATTAATATTTCCAGATATATGGAACCCTAACCCTTGCCAAAACTGTCCTTCTATTTATCCATTAATTGGGCCATTATTTATTGAGAACCTACTGTTTGCCAGGTACTAGATAAGGTTCTGGGAATAAAACATTAAATAAGGCATTGAACATTTCCCTGCTTAGGAAGTAAAATGCAGTGGGGAACAGTTATAAGACATCATAATGTATGCTATGGTACAGAAATGGCAATGTTCTAGAATATAAAGGAAAGGAATTCTGTTTCTTTTCAGGAACCATGTCAGGTGTTCTAGAGAATAAGACAGGCTGGTTGGGGTGTGAAAACAGAAGGATAGATGTAGGACCTGCTTTCAACGAACACCAGCACCCATATGATGGTGGTTATCTGAGGCAGGTAAGGAGCTCAGTGAAGAGTATCATTATTACACTTGTCCATTTTCTGTTGCTATAACTAAAAATCATATAGGTTAATCTTAAAGAAAAGAGATTTATGCAGCTCACATTTCTGGCATCAGAGAGATCCAACTTCCAGGTGTGACATCTGGTGAGACTATCTTGCTGCTTCACAGCTTTGCAGTGTTCATACCATGGTAAGTGAACAGACATCCTTTCCAAGGTCTCCTTATAAGGGCCTCAACCTCATGACCTGATCTAATCTCCTTTATGGCCTAAAAATTCTACTTCCAAAACCATCAACAAAAAATTGGGAAATTAATTTTCTTTTTAAATTTGATATCTTTATTATGAGTAAGTATATACGTTGCATGAGCAAATCTTGTGAATGTGTCCCTTTTGACCCCTATCCACTGGGGTCCTTCCTTGGTGTGCATACTAGATCTGTCCATAGGTAAGGGGGTTATGAACTGCACCAGAGGTAGCTAGTTTTTCTTTTTTATTTCCTTCACCCTTTGTGTATTGTTGCTGAGGGGGAGGCGATGTCTTTATTATGAAGGCTTTCAGTGCTAAAATTTCCCCTTAGGACTGCCTTCATTGTGTCCCATAGGTTCTGATATGATGTATTTCCATTATCGTTTAGTTCAAGAAATTTTTCAATTTCCAGTTTAATTTCTTGAGTGACCCATTCATTGTTTAATAGTGTATTGTTCAAGCTCCAATACTTGGTGTGTTTTCTGTTTGTTCTTTCATTGTTTATTTCCAGCTTCAATGCATTGTGGTCCAATGTAATGCAGGGTGCTATCTCAATCTTCTTGAATTTGTTGAGGCATGTTTTATGTCCTAATATGTGGTCTATTTTAGATAAGGTTCCATGAGCTGCTGAGAAGAATGTTGTCGTAGTCAGGCACACACTTCTGGGCTGAATCTCCAAACCAGGCACAATTTTGCGGAGGAAAGAATTTATTGAGGTAACAGACCCAGGGGAAGTTAAGGAAAAAAGGCTGTCCCCCTTTCACAGATCCATACAGAGACAGAGACAGCACCTCCAGAAGCCAGCAAGCACACTCCTAATTGGCAAACAAAAGGAACTCCAGGCTTGAGCTCAGACTGCTTTTTGCATATAGATATATATATAGAGAGAGCTAGAATTCCAGACCCACCCCAGAAACACCTTAGGGCTGAACCCTAGGATCTGGCCAAGGTGACACACCTCCTCCAGCCAGAAGTGGCTGGAGACAACAATTTAATAAACACAAGTATAATAAACTCTATTGGGGGACATTATTCAAATTACCACAAATGTATATTCTGTAGAGTTGGGATGGAATGTTCTGTATACATCTGTTAGGTCCAGTTGATCAATGACAGATGATCTGTCTAAAGATGATAGTGGTGTACTTAGAGTTTATTTTTGTTTGTTTTCCATTAATTTTTGTTTTATGAACTGTGGTGCACCTGTATTTGTTGCATACATGTTTATGATGGTGACATTCTCTTGTTGGATTGTTCCTGTGATGAGTAAGAAGTGCCCTTAATTGTCCTTTTGAATTGATTTTGGTTTGAAGTCTATTTTGTCAGATATTAGTGTAGCAACCCCTGCTTGTGTTTTATTTCTGTTAACTTGGAAGATCATTTTCCATTCTTTTACCCTGAGGAGGTTCCTGTCTTGAGAGTTGAGGTGGGTTTCTTGGAAGCAGCAGATGAAAGGATCCTTTTTTTTTTTTTGATCCATCCTGATAGTCTGTGTCTTTTTATGGGAGAGTTAAGACCATTAATATTCAAAGTTATAACTCTGAGGCTTGACTCAATCCCTACCATGGTGTAGAGTTTATGGAATTTGATGCTTCTCTTATTATTTTCCCCCTCTAGGCTTTATTATTGTGACCAACTTCTGGAGGATTCTTGGGGTTCATTGCTTGGCTCTTCTGTGTGGAATATTTCATGGAGAATTCTCTGTAGGTTTGGTTTACTGTCCATATAGTTGTACAGCTGGCTTTTGTCTTGAAATATTTTCCTTTCTCCATCTATTAAGAGGGACACTTTCACAGGGTACAATAGTTTGGGTTTAAAACCAAAGTGATTTAGGCTTTGGAGTACACCATTCCAAGCCCTTTTTGCTTTCATGGTCTCTGTGGAAAAATCTGATGTAACTCTGATGGGTATGCTGTTATATGTGATTTGTTGTTTTGCTCTTGCTGCTTTTAGAACATTGAACATAGAACATTGCTTTCAATGTTTAGGGTTTTTACTATAATGTGTCTTGGGGAGTTTCTTCTTTGGCCCTGCCTATTTAGTGTTCTGTGCACTTCCTGTATCTGGATGGGATTCTTTTTTGCTATAATGGAGAAATTTTCCTCAATAATTTTAATAACTATGTTCTCAATGTCTTTGGCCTGGATTTCTTCCCCCTCTGGTATTTCCATAATCCAGAGGTTTGGTCTCTTAAGGGTGTCACATAGTTCTCTCATAATTTGTTCACATGCTTCTTTTTAATTTATCCAAGTTTTTGTTATCCCAATCTCTTTCTTCTGCTTTGTCTTCCATGTCTGAGGGTCTATCTTCCAGGTTATTACCTCTGGTGGTGAGGGATCCTAGAGATGTTTTAAATATCTCCAATTGATTTTGGTTTTCCAAGAGAGATTTTTTGCATGGTCTCCATCTCTTTGTTGAGTTGCATTTTCATTTCAAAGGTTGTCTTACTTAAAGCTTCCTGGTACTCATCCTTGTATTTGATTATGTTGTTTAGTTTAGCCTGCTGATTCTTGAGCTCCTCTGATTGCTGGTTTGCTAGCTCATTTACTGTTCTACCAAATTCTATATGTTTTTCCTCCATTGTGTTAAGCCTGGTGGCAAAGCTTACCAGCTGATTCTGCATATTTCTACTTATATTATCAATTCTTGCTTCCATTCCCATTAATAATCTGGGTATAGATTTCATGCAGAGATGCAGTGAACATGGTGTCATCTCCTCCTTGGTATGGGTCACTGTGGCTGTGGGTCCTTTTTGTGTTGGACCTGCCCATGTTCAGATAAGAGATTGGTTTTACATGGGCCCTCAGTAGGAGTGAGGACCTCAGTTAGGGGGTTTGTTGGCAGGATACAGGGTGCTCAAGCTGGTCTGGAGATAAGTGGGGGCTTGCTTGCCTGGCCTGGAACCAGAGGTCAGTGGATGGGATCATAGGGCACTCTGGCTGTTGGGGAGCCAAAGCACAGCTCCCTCACCTGGCCTTGCCTTGGACCAGGGGATCCCAAGGCATAAAGACCACTGGGAGGCCAAGGGGCCTGTTGGCAATGTGGCCTCATCTGGGGTAAGCCGGTTATGGGGTGGAGTACCAGGTGCGCAGGCTGGTCTGGAGCTGCAAAGAGGCTTGTTTACCTGGCCTGGAACCCGGGGTCAGTGGGCAGTGTTGTGGGGTGCATGGGTTGGTGCTGGAGCCAACGCATAACTCCATCACCTGGCATTGCCTATTGTCAAGGGATCACGGGGAACGGTGGGAAATTAAGTTTCTAACACATGAATTTTGGTGGAGATATCCAAACCACAATAATTTTTCTTAATTATTTGAAAGTATTGAGACCTTTTTAAAAATTTAAACTATGCAGGGTAAAGATGCTTCCCTATGTTACTGCAACCCCTTTTATGTGAACTGCAAGAACTTACAAGCCTATAACATTCAAGCATTAACTGAAAACTTGTCTGAAATAGATTTTCTGGAATCAAACTCCATCAGCTTTGACATCTCCTATAGTGATATATATGCCATCCTATTCACCAACGACTGTGATCGTGGAATTGTAGACTTTTGAAAGTTGTGTCCATTGGTTTGGTCAGTGCCAGCTACTTCAGGAACTCCAGAAAAAGCTGCCAAATTGTTTCAGTAATAAGACAGACTAACACCCAAAATATCCTCTTCAAAATTATACTTAAAGTTCAGTAGAGTCAACAACATATCATATATAATAGCCTTTACAGCTTAACTTTAATTTTATAATATAAATTATTTTTTTCCAAACATATAGGAGGATCACTGTGAGTTCAAGGCTAGCCTGGGACTATATGAGACCCTACCTTAAAACAATCACACAAACAAAAAGAGTAAATGTAGTGAGAATTTTTATTTATTTTTTTTATTTATTAGGTAGGTGATACACAGAGAAAAAAGTTGGAGAAGAATAGATGCATAAACATCAAGTTTTTTAATTTAAAAATATTTTGGTTGTTGGGACCACCGTACAGAAAAGGCATTGTTCTTATGTGAATTATATCTCTTAATAAGATATTGAAACTTGGATTTGGATAAGATGGAGCCTAGCAGTTGCCTTTGTATAAAACGGTGAAGGAGAAGAGTCAGGATAAAAAGAATATCTTCTCTTCTGGAGGAAGAAAAAGAAGGAGCTCTAGAAATTCAGAAAGGTAGTGATAAAACAGCAGAAAAGTGCTGAGAAAAAGGCAGGTAACATACAGAGAAGTCAAGCTGAACTTGAACAACTCCAGCAACATGGGTCTATGGTGGGCGGGAGATAGAGCACAAGCCTCACCCTGAAGGAGCTAGTGTTCTCCTCTCTGAGTAGCAGGAGGATTAAGCCCTCAAGTATGGGCTGATCAGTAACAAGGACCACAAGGAAATTGGAAGAGAGATGCAAACCTGCAGGAACACAAATCACAAGAAACATGAAAAAGCAAGGCAACCTGCCTCCTCTAAATGATCAGAATTCTTCACTTACTGAATTCAAAAAATGCTGAAATGGGTAAAATTCTGGATGAAAAGTTAAAAAGTTTAAAACCAAGGAGATTAATTCAATCCAGGGCCCAGAGAGGAAAACTAGCACCATAGAGGGGGGAAAAATAAGAAGCTCAGCAACACGGATGTAAAAGTCAACAACTATGGAAGAAAACTTTAGCAAGGAAACAGAATTTGGGGGAAAATGTGGGGAATGAAAAACGTATGAATCACATAAAACAAAAATGCATTGAAAAGCATCATCAGATTTGACCAAGCAGAGGAAAGAATATTGTGAGGGAGACAGTATCAAGGAACAACTTTCAAACACCAATAAGAAACAAAAAATACATAACATAAGCACAATTTCCAAAAACTCAGATCCCATTGAGAGAACAAATATAAGAATTCTTGAGATGTACAACAAGAGCATAGAGAATCTATCCAATGAAACTATAGCACAAACACGTCTAAATTTAAATTAAAAATGTTCATGTAATTCAAGAAGCATTTAGAATTCAAGGTAGGCATGATCAGAGAAGAGTGACTCCATAACATATTATAGTCAAAAATACAAAGAAAAAAAAGTAAAAGCCATAAAGTGAAAACACTAGTTTATTTACCAAGGCAAACACATTAGAATAACATCAGATCTCTCATCAACAACTCTAAAAAGCCAGGGCAGTATGAAACAATATATTTCTAGACCTGAAAGTAAATAACTTCAACCAAGATTGCTATATTCAGCAAAGCTATATTTTACAATTTGTTGCAGTCAGCTTTCTAGTTGCTGCACAGAAAGAACCCAAACAAAAGTGGCTTGTGGAGGAATGGGTTTATTTGGCTTACAGACTCGAGGGGAGACTCCATTCTGGCAGGGAAAACGATGGCATGAGCAGAGGGCTGGACATCACCTCTGCCACAGCACTGCAAAAAGTGGCAGGAAGGTGTGCCAAACACCGGCAAGGGGAAGCTGGCTTATAACCCCATAAGCCTGCCCCCAACAACACAGCTTCATCGAGGTTGTAAAACCCAAACTGCCATCAGCTGAGGATCGATCTATCAGAACACATTCAATTGTTTGTGGGGGACACCTGGATCAAACCATGACAGCCCGCCCCTGGCCCCCACAAACTAATAATCATTCAAGATATAATCACAATATGTTCAGCTCAACTCTTAAGTCCCTGCAGCTTTGAACTGAGCCATAATACCAAAAATAAACCCATAATGGCACAGAACATTCACAATGCAAAACATGAGGCACAGCAAAAACAGATTGACCAATACAATACGAGATTTAAAACAAACAGGGCACCATCAATCTCTAACTCCTGATTCTTAACCAATAACACAAGTCTCTTGGAGATTCAATTCCACCCCTCCAGCTCGGCTACTCACAGTCCGGGAAAACGTCATCCGGTGCTG
>PVHP010045109.1:0-13818 GCA_004024765.1 Zapus hudsonius | reverse complement strand
TAAAAAAAAAAAAAAAAGCCCACTGCCTTCAATGCCCTAACAGGCTTGCTGGCCAGCAGGCCAAGAAAAGTGGTGGGTGAGTCTTTTGGTACTGAGCTAGTACCAACCAGCACACCCTTGCTCAGTACAGCTGCTGGTACTATAAGGGCCCCTCCTCGTCCTCCTAATGACATGAGAAGCAGAAGTGGTTCTGCCTGTACCCTTGAGTATGAGGGTATGTATGAGGCTGGGGATGATCTGAAGTCCCCAGTGTGACTCACTCCTGCAGAAAGGGTGAAGGCAGAGCACCATGGCCAGTGTTGTAAGCACATGGCCCCTTTTCTCCTGTTCTGCTCATTGGCACTTCACTGCAGAGCCTCCCCCCACCCATTCCTGCAGTGAGGGAAAGCTGGGAGTAGGAGGGACAGAGTGGGAAGGAAGTAGTGCCCAGAACTGGTCACTCCTGCAGATAGGGTGAGGGCGAGTATGTGTGGGATGCATGTCTTTTGTGCTTTCTATTGGTCAGCTGGGTGGTAGCAGGTGGTCCAAAGCCAACAGGTGTTATAGAGGCTGAAAATCCAAGAATGTCACTTGCTCTGAATGACCGGTTGAGCTGCTGGTGTTGCTTAGCTCAAAGTTGCTGATGTGGCAGCTTGGTCTTCCCCAAGGACTAAACTCCCAGTCTGCTGCTGAGGGACAACTCCATTGGGTACCCTTGGGTGGTAGGTGGAAGGTGATCCCAATGGGGTCTGGGCCTGCAAAGGGTTGCTAGGAGGTGGAGGATGGGATATGAGAGTGGGCAGAAGCTGTTGCATCGATGGGTGCCAGCTGTGCACAATGAAGATATGGCGTGTTCATATGGGCGAAAAGCTGAGAAGCACTAGGGACAGAGGTGTTCGGATGGTGTCCACCAGCGACCCCAAGTGCAGCCTTTACAGGAATTCTCTCCTGGTTATTTTACCTGTTCTGATTTAGAAATGTCACAGCTCCCATGCTGCCACCTGAGGGTCCTCAGAATATGATGGCATGACACTGTGCCATTGTATCCATGGCTGTGTCCTGAGCACTGAGAGCTGGAGGACTGGCCACATCTTCAGAAGGGACTGTCATTGTAGAGACTGTGGAAGGGTTGCTAGGGGAAGAGGCCAGAGGAGTGGTGGGGAAGGAAAGAGGAGAAGGGGAATCTATTTCCACAGGAGAGGGAGATTCTTGATTGTTGGAAGGGGTGTTGAAAAGCAAAGGGTCAGGTTGTGGGAGGAGTACAGAGCTTCCCTAATGAATAAGGGTTCCACTGCCATTCAAAGTCATTTCCAAATGGGAACTGGGGATCACAGGAGGGAGAGGGACAGTGGGGAGGGTGAAGGAGAGGAAAGGGGGTTGTGGGCATGTTTGAGGTAAAGGTAGGTAGAGGGACAGCTGGGAGAGGGTGCCCAGCAGCAGGGTCTGCTAAGGCAGTGGAGACAGGAGGAACAGGGATGAACAATGTGGATGTGGATAGGGACAGAAAGGGAGCAGCAGAGAGGACAGGCCGGGCAAACCAAGGGGCAGTGTGGGCTGCATGAACTGTTTTCTCTTCTTCTTCAAGGATTTTAATTTAGCCCTCCTCATCTTAAAGCTGCTGTCTTGATGTTGCTTGTTGGCCAAGGTGACCAGGTGTTCCTGATGATCAAAGCAGGGAAGCCTGGGAGGTGCAGGCAGCTACTCTGACCCCACAACAATGACAGTGGTAGTGGGGATGGCAGTGGTGTCTCTGGTGGGATGGCCTTTCTCTTGAAGGCTCTTTGAGCAGCGTTTCTGGGTGGAGCTCCCATTGCTCACACTCTAACCTGCTGCTTTCCACCTGTTCCCACCTTCTGAAACCCTGGAATTTGTAGCCATTGATCCTGCTCAGGCCCATCCCTGGTCACTCTCCCAAGGACTGTAGTGCAGAGTGATCTGGGTCAGGGTGCTCCAGCCCATGAGAACCAGAATGCCCAAGAGTCTGGACAACTCCATATGGGCTGTTCCCAACACACACAGAAACAAGTTCTGCCTTGGCCATTTGGGATCTACATGGGCTAATGCCCCAAAGTGAGATGACTCCCTATTCTTCCCATCTTGGCCACCTGCCTCTTCCTGGTACAATAATCCTCCTTCCTTTTCTTCTCTCATTTCTTTTTTCCATCTTTTCTCCTCATCTTCCTCCTCCTTTTCTTCTACTCCTACTTCCTCCTTTTCCTCCTTTCTTCTCCCCTCTTTCTTTATATCCTCTCTGGCTCTTACCTCTGAGTCCTTTAGACAAAGAATTGGGCGGTGTCCCCTGTCATGGGCTCCTCATCATGTTGTCCCAGGTGCACTGGCAGGGAAGGCAGGACTGTGTGCTGTAGCTGGGGAGGAACAATGCTCACAGTTCCCAGGCTTTGTCTGTAGATTCTCTGAGAACAGGTCCTGCCTCCTGGGGGTGCTGTAGAGGCCGGTCTGAGGAGGTGCAGGGTGGAAATCCAGCCTGGACCCTGGCAGTGTAGTGTGGCCCTGGCTGGAGCATCTGGGTGATGGGGGCCAGGCAGTGTGGCTGGCGAGTGAGCCAGAGGTCTTGGAGAGGGATGATCTAGTGAGGGCTGGCAGCAGGGTGGATGGCCACACTTCCTCAGCCAGCCAGCCTTCCATATTCAATAATTGGTGCAGTAAGGATTTGCATCAGTGAGTCTCCAAAGAGAGAGAGAGAGAGAGCTCACTCCTAGTGTCTCTCGCCTGTGGCTCCTGAGAACCACTGAAGTCCACCTGGAGTTTATGACATAGTGGCCATTGTGACATCATGCTGGGACTCTTGACCAATAGGGTGCCCAGGAGGGGGAGGGGTGATGCAGGAGTTGGGTGATGAGCTCATAGAATGTGGGGGAGGGGTAAAGAGTCAACCCCCCTGAGCAAGGGAGAAGCCTATAGGACTTCACAGCTCCTGGACTTTCTGATACCACAGAAGGCATTGGCACACGATGGGCCACTGTATAGAGGGTGGAGATCACAGTCATACCCATTAGAGCCCCTGATCCCTGCCAGGGCATGCTGATAGCCCAGGGCCCAGGTAACTAGATCCTGCCAGACCTCCAGGGGCCTCTTCTGAGTCTCTGTGTAGTCTTGAATCAGGCCATCTTCTCAGAGAGCACCCTAGAGGCACTGGCTACCCTGTACTATCTCCTGTCCAAGAGAAGTCATGGGTCTCTGAGTGACTGGATGCTGCAGTACAACATCTGTTCCTAGAAAGCTGGTGCTATTCACTTCTTTTTAGACATCAGGTAAAACCTGATGTCTAAAAACCTGACACCAAGTGAAGGGTTAGGGATGCAGCTAAGTTAGAAGCCTGCTTGTCTACCATGCACACAAAACAGGGAGGTGGCTCAAGTGTTTGATGCAAGAGGATCAGAAGTTCAGGTCATCCACTGCTATACAGCCGGTTCAAGGCAGCTTTACTTTTCAAAGAAACATGACAACCAGTTGACAGCACAGGCCTCCAGAGACCGCAGCCTTTCTCTAGAGACCCAACACTACCCAAGCACCCACTTGGTGGGGAGCAAGGATCTGGAGCATCTCAAGAAGCTCAGTCACATTTTCAGGAGTATTTATATTTTTATTCTGAAAACATGGCTAAGTATGTGTTGACCCACACATTCCTGATTGGTTCTAGTACCAAATAGTTGATGATTTTCCATATCATCATACCTGAGTAGGTGCATCAGCCTTGTGTAGTGTGCCTTCCAAAGCATCAGTGTTTCAATAATTGGCATCATTTATATGCATCTCCTTCCAGCCAGGCACAGTGAAGCTCAGCTTTAATACCACAATTGTTAGACTGAAGCAACAGGATCTTGAGATTGAGGTCAGACTAAGCTACACAGTGAAATCCCATGTAGCAAATGAAATGAACAATCTCATTCCCAAAGTGGCTTCAGATTGCTTGTTTTTATTTCCATGGAATTTAAAACTGAATTGTAATAATTATTTAAGTTTATAATACTGATGTATCATATCTTTAAATAGTATTCTGTGATGTGACATTTTTCTCCTTCAGCTCTAGTCTAGTTGACAAAGAACATGCATTTAAAATAACCCAAATTCATAATAAGTGAATCATATGTTGCAATAATATACTAGGGAAGAGCAGGCCTTAGTTTTGACCAAAACATAAAATAAATAAATACAAGCATAGTGGATGCTGAGTCCTGCCTATTGCAAAGTCAACCACAGAGATCTAAAGGAAAACAAGGTCTTCAGTAATCAGAGAGAAAATTCATGGGAATCCCTGGGCAGACATTGGATTTAAGGACCAAAAGCAGGACCAGTCCAAAGCACACTGGGTTCGGGGAAGCTCTGGGAGTAGATTTGAGGGAACTATGCTTTAAGCACTACACTATTGATTTGAAGCTTTTCTCATCAGATACAGAAGTTAGGTGTCCCTAAGAATCATACAAAGTCTGTCCAAAACTTCTTCCTAAGACATGTGCTAGTCAATTTCCCATAAGTAGGACAAATACCCAAAATGACCAAATTAGCATAAAGGTTCATTGATTTGGGCTCAGAATCAGAGATTTCAGACAATAGTTTTTTGGCTCTCTTACCTTTGGTCTGAGGCATGGAGCATCTGGAGAAGTAAAATTGCTCACCTCAAGAGAGCTTGGAAGAAAAGCAGAGAAAGAGGACAGGGTGGTTTCAGCGTCCCGTAGAAGCATGTCCTCCAGAGTTCACTGAGGACAGAGGGACAGTGGACACTTCAGACAGAAGTGTGTCCTCCAGAGCTCACTGAGGACAGAGAGACAGTGGCCACTTCAGGAAGATGTGTGTCCTCCAGAGCTCACTGAGGACAGAGAGGCATTGGACACTTCACACAGAAGCATGTCTTCAGAGCTCACTGAGGACAGAGAGTGGACACTTTAGGCAGAATCGGAGGTCCAGAGGTTGTCTAGCTCTGTTCTGAGTCAGCTGAGGACCTGGAGGGCGAGAAGCTGCCTGTGCTCTAGGAGGGGCCCAAAGCCCACTAGGAAGCTCTGTTTTGTTTTGTTCTTCTCCTGGGCTATATCTCTCTAACCTCCTCTATTCACAATGGTTTAACCCTGCTAGTTGGCAAAAGAAATGTTTACCAGGCCCAACCCCAATTCAGAAGAAACAATTAAGGGTGAACTTGAAGCTGTGGAAGAGGAAATTGATACCTGCAACAGTGGTGGAAATGACACTCCTGAGAGATGATAGACATGATCTCATCCATCTAGGGCCTAAAGGATAATACAATGAAATGGAATCATATAATATCAATATTCTCAAAAATATAAGAAAATTTCAATTATACATATTAGATATGAAAATATAACATTTTAAATTTTAATATATAGGAAAAGTAAAATAGATTAAACTGAAGATTAAGGAGCTAGGAAATTAATCCAAGGATAGTTTATCAGTCTTTTGGATGAGCTCAAATGGAGAAAATTAATCTGAGTATCTCTTCCAAAATGAACCACAAAGTAAATTTAGAAAATGAAGAAAAAAATAGGAAGAAGACCCACAGATTATTGATATAAATCTAGATGACAGTTACTGTAAATTTTCATGGAAAAAACATTAGACAGCAGTGGGTATTAAAAACGTATTGGAGACAAGCATCCCAGGTGTAAAGACAGATGAATACGTTCCAGCATCGTGGACAGCAGAAGTCAGGCCTGGACTCCCCAGAACAAAGTGCAGGGCTGCCAGGAGCAGAGAGCCTGAAGCCTCTGCACAGAGCAGTAGGTCTGCAAAGGAGGAAGAACCATTGAGAATCCCCTTCTTCACAGGCACACTGCATGTGGGAAGGCTGCAGGTGATGCTTGTAAGATGTCACCGAATACCTTGACATCATAGTACCAGGGCATAATATAAAGACACACCCTTGTCTGATCCTGGAGAGATGGACAGTGGAGACAACTGGCTGCACAAAAGGCACTTTGGAGAAAGGAGTAAAAAAATAAAGCAAAGTGGAGAGGTAAGAAATGTGAAAGGAATTATCTCAGTAAAATTGTTATTAACAAAATGCATTATGAAACTGTGATAATTGTCAATAAAAAGTGAAAAAAGAAAAGAATAAAGAATTTTGACTTGTATACTTTCTTAGAAAACCCACTTAAAGCCAGATGTACAAAGTAATCCATACATCTAGAGTTTATTTGCAGAGGTTAGAGGCCCTGTCAAGCCCATTCTCTCTCTTTTCTTTTCTCTTTTTTTTCTTTTCTCTGCTTGCAAATAAATAAAAATATTTTTAAATCCCATTAATTATTGGGCTTTGAACACTTTCCTTGCCTTGAGGGGGAGAATTTCCTCAGGAACTGTCATGGTTCGATCCAGGTGTCCCCCACAAACAAATGAATGTGGTCTGAATGCTCAATCCCCAGCTGATGGCAGTTCAGGAATTAGAACCTTGTTGGGGCCGGTTTATGGGAATTATAAACCAGTTTGCCCTTGCCAGTGTTTGGCATACCTTCCTGCCATTGTTTGCAGTGCTGTGGTGGAGGTAATGTCGACCCCTCTGCTCATGCCATCATTTTCCCTGCCAGGATGAACTCTCCCCTTGAGTCCATAAGCCTAATAAACCCATTCCTCCACAAACTGCTTTTGTTTGGTTACTTTCTGCGCAGCAACTAGAAAGCTGACTACAACAGTTTTGGTACCAGAAGTGGTGTCATCTGTTGCTGCTAGAACCCTGAATTTGTGACTTGGCCTTTTGGAAGTGATCTGCAGGAGGAATATGGAAGGATTTGAAATCTCTACCTAACAGATGCCTCGCAACAGTGTGAGTACAGCTTAATGGACCATTCTGGTCAGAGTTGAAAGACCTGAATGTAGTAAGAACTATGGACTGTTAGGTTTGGCTCACAAGGGTGAGAAAGAATTTTGTCAGGACTGTGCCAGAAGCAGTTTGTGTGAGAGGCTTACTGCGTTCTGCCTACCTGTAGCCTGGGAACCTGTGCAGGGTTGTTTTATGTAAAGATGGACTGATATGAGCAGCTGGAGATGGCACAGAAAGAAAAGAGATCTTTGGGCTGAAACTTCTGCCCATTCACCTTGAATTGTTTGATTACAACCATTGAGATTGGGGCAGCTGGTCTGCATTGGAACAACAGGAAGAATGCAGACTCTTTGAAGTAAAGGGTCTGAATGCTTTGTTCTCCCCTGGATTAACAAGTTGGTACCCCACCTGGTTCGGTGGAGTATAATAAATGCAAGAAGAGAGGGTCATTGGATTTGCAACACAGTTTTGTTTTTGAAAAATGGCCATTGGCAATGTGAAACAGGTGTTCTAGATTGCTGCATGGAGCCTGATGGAGCCATGAAGATGAACTCTGGGTTGAAATGAAATGGAGACCCAATGAATTCCAGGACTATGGAGGGCTGCCAAGGCGAGCTTCCAGCACCAGATGAAGTTTTCCCGGACTGTGAGTAGCTGAGGTGGAGGGGTGGAATTGAATCTCCAAGAGACTTGTTCAAATGCAGGATCATTGATCTTGGAATTAGATATTGATGGTGCCCTGCTTGTTTTAAATCTTGTATTGGTTCAATCTGTTTTTGCTGTGCCTCTTGTTTTACAGTTTGAATGTTCTGTGCCATTATGGGTTTATTTTTGGTATTATGGCTCAGTTGAAAGCTGGCAGGACTTAGGAGTTGAGCTGAACAGATTGTATTTATATCATGTATGAGTATTAGTTTCTGGAGGACAGGGGCAGACTGCCATGATTTGATCCAGGTGTCCCCCACAAACAAATGGATATATTCTGAATGCTCGTTCCCCAGCTGATGGCAGTTCGGGTATTAGAACCTCGCTAGAACTGTGTTGTTGGGGGCCAGCTTCCCCTTGCCAGTGTTTGGCACTCCTTCCTGCCATTGTTTGCAGTGCTGTGGTAGAGGTGATGTTCACCCCTCTGCTCATGCCATCATTGTCCTTACCAGGATGAAGTCTCCTCTCAAGTCCATAAGCCTAATAAACCCATTGCTCCACAAACTGCTTTTGTTTGGGTTCTTTCTGTGAAGCAACTAGAAAGCTGACTACAATAGGAACCAATCCAAGGCAGCCTCAAGTATTCAAAGGAACACATTTAGTTAGAAAAACAACATAAAAGGAACAGAATCATAGAAGATGTCAAATTCACATCTAAAGTTATTCAATATTAGCAAAAGAACTAGAAGAATGATAGAAAAGTTTTCTTAAAATTTTAAAGTAAAGTTTAGTATTTCATGATAAATAAAAGGTTGACTGTTATAACTATGGATGAAGTGATGGAAGTATAAATAATGCAGCATTATAAAATTTTGTATGCAAATTATCTTAGATGCTTCTCCTGAGTCTGTAATTAAAGAACACATCAGAGAGAGGAGTGAGGGCCAGACTATGAAGCATCCAGGATGGCATAGCTCAGAGTAAGGAGCACCAGAAAGAATCACACTGGGGTGGGGGGGTATCCAAAAATAAAACAAGTAGATTTTATATTAAATTTTGCTTCCACCAAAGTACATATCTGTGCCTAATAAAGTGAGTGATACACTAACAGATGGAAAGATACATTGTATATAAATTTTATATTATTACAAATATAACAAATTAGAACTTAAAATCTAGTACAAATTGAAGAGCTGCATAAAATAAGAACCAGTATGAGTATACATTAATTAATTTCAGAGGTGGATATATTACTATCACAACTATATAAAAAAGTCCATAACTATTGTATATGATGTGAATTTTAAAACATGTTATAATATTGACAAATTGATCTAATTTATCACGCTATCAGTAACTATGTAAAATAAGTCATCATGCAAGCACACATACAGAAACCTTTGGACACAATATTTAAAAGAAAGGATGGAATGCCAGGCATGGTCATTCATACCTTTAACCTCAGCATTCAGGAGGCTGAAAGAGGAGGAAAGCTATGAGTTTGAGGTCAGCCTGGGCTAGAGTGAGACCCTATCTCTAACCTTATCTCCACAAAAAAAGAAAACAAAGCAGTAAAAAAATATATAATTTAAAAATATATATAATATAAAATATAACATATACACCCATATATATTATATGTATACAAATACCCATCTGGGTCATTGTGCACTGACACCCCTGTTTATCCATGGAGCTGGGTGGACAGAGTTTGGGCAGCCAGGATTATGATGGACATAGATGCTAGAGAGACAGCCTCATGGACTTTATTAGGTTGGGGAGGGTGCTTTTATGTAGGAGGGAGAAGGAGGGGCAGGAGGACAAACAGAGAAGGGGATTGGTGGGGGCAAGGTTGCCTGTGGATGTCTCATTCGTATGTAGGGGCTTCCTTGCTGATATGGGTCAAGAGAAGATTGATAGGAACCAATAACCTGTCTGTGTCTGGTTTGCATAGATAAGTTGGGGGAAATTTCTCAGTCCTGAGTGGTGGGAGTTATGTGACTTTAGGCATGTAACAGATGGTGGTGGCTGTAGAGGAACTGTGACTTTCAAACTTTACCATTGCCCAGCCTTGTTATTCCCTTATAGCTGAGTTATGTGAACTCCAGTAAACTCAGGCCTTGAAATGCCTGGACTTATCAGGGTTAGCTGGGGCCTATCAGGCTGTTAGAGGCTGGGGAGGGAAGGAGTCAGCCAAACCCCTGCTGGTCTCAGCATGAGATTATTGGGGTTCCAGGTGAGTCTCAACTTCCTTTTAACCCTGTGTCCTCCATGCCTCTCATCAAAGTCCCACAGACACATATAACTTAGAAAGAGAAAAGAAAGGAAGGAAGGAATTCAGAAAGCTAAAAAGGTGCATGTGTCTGGCTTAAGTTGGTACTGGCGAATGGAACCTGGCCTCTCAGGCTTTGCTAGCAAGTGCCTTTATCTGCTTACACATCTCTCCAGTCCCCCACTTTATTTATTGAACAAGGCCTTCTTATTTAAAATCAGAGCTTGCTGATTCAGCTAGTCTAACTGCCAACCAGCTTGCTCTGGGGATGCCCTGTCACTGGCTCCTGTGCTGGGATCCCAGGCTGGCTGCCATGCCACATCCAACATTTAGGTGCCTGGCCAGGATCCAGACTCTGGTCCTCAGACTTAAGTTGCAAGAGTTTCATCCCTATGACCAGACACTTTCCTAGTCCAAAGTATATTATTTTAATCTTTGTGAGATTATATCATAAAGTGTTTTAATTTTTGAATATATATACTTATTTCCAATGAGAGAGAGAGAGTATATTGGCATATCAGGGTCTCCTGCTGCTGCGAATGAACTCCAGATGCATGTACCACTTTCTGCATCTGGCTTTATGTGAATACTGGGGAATTGAACCCCAGCCATCACACCTTGCAAACAAGCTCCTTTAACCATACAGCCATCTCTCTGGGTCCAGTATTTGAATTTTCTATTAATGAGGATTTTTTGTCTTATTTTCAAAGTGGAAAAAGATGAGCCCTTTCCTAATTTAACAAAGCATGCTACTTTGCACTTTTTTTTACTGAGGGTCTATCAAATAGTGGGAGAAAGCATCCATTTTTTCATTGGACCACCATTTCTCTTATCTACAAACAAAAATAAGACCGGTCATGGTAATTTGAACAAACAACTTGAAAATGAATCAACATAATTATAATATGTTAATATTTGGCAAACATTTCTTTCAATGATCTCCCTCTCTGTTTCTCTCTTTGCCAGTATTCAGTGTTTATTTATTCTTTGACTTATGGGAGGTGCCTCAGTTTATCCTTCTAATTAACCCCATTGATCTGGTATTCCCTGGTGCCAGCATCTCCACCTTAAACAAGACAGATTGTCTTTTACTTCTTCTTCATTCCGCCTCCTGGAGAAGACCTTTTGAAGTGTCACAGGAAGCTATTTGTTTCTTTGAAGGGATTACCAGCACTATAGACCCCAGGAAGCCAGCAGGCCACCAAGAGATGGCAACTGATTTCTTCTGGATCTGAGATGGCCACATTGTGGATTAGCTCCTTTCTGACTTCAGGTTGTGGTGGCCCTGTGCAGTGCTTGGCTCCTTAGCATGTGAATTGAAGCTTAACAAAGGAGCCATTGGAGATCCAGAAAAAGGGATGCTGCCACACCTTGGGACGTGGGGCTCCCACCTTTGGTGCCTCTGCTTCTGAGGACAAATGCCAGTTGGCTTCAGTGGCTTCATAGAAGTTGCCAGCTTTTCTGGCCCTACTGACCACTGGGATCTCAGTTCTGTTCATCTGCAGATATCATTTGTGATGCTGGGCTTTTTCATAGACATACTTCCTTCTTGCCTTTCAAAGCATCTGACTAGCCTACTTCTTCCTCAGGTGATTTACCTTTATCTTTGAGACGTTTCTCTGCTTTTTTCCATGAGTTTCTGACACAGCAGGCACCTTCTTTTTCTCCTCCTTGGGACCTTCCAACCAGAAGATTTATTTTAATTTTATTTTAAATTTAAGTTTTGAGATAGTATCCTACCAGTCTCACTCTGTAGCCCAGGGTGGCCTGGATTTCAATATATTTATGGTCAATGCTGTCCTTGAACTCACAATTTCCCTGTCTCAGCCTCCCAAATTCTGTGATTATAGTGTTAGCTACCCCACCAGCTTTCAGTAGTCTCTTACAAACTTAAAACCTGAGTTTATTATTATCCTGTGTTACCTTTTTGGTCACATATGCTGTCTCTGCTTTCTATAGAGCAAGATTAACTTGCTTTTCAGTGATTAGATGAGGGCTGGTGCTGAAAGGACTCTGCTAGTCCTAGAGCTAGTTTGTTTACATTTGTAATTTAGTACTTTACCACAAGGGCGCACCAAGAAGCCCTCATAAACACAAGCACCAGTTCCTTAATATGTTGTATGTAACCCACTTATTTAGAGCAATAAGTGTTTCTTATTGGAGTCCCTTGAAGATGCACCTACTCAGTGAACTTTTCTGGATTGTTAGAAACACCATGCCTAAGAATGATAATGTATTCTCCTCACAAATAGAATACAAAAGATTATTTTTCAACAATTAATGCTTAAATCTTGTAAGAAATGGTTTTCATGGCTTATTTAAGGCACTAAAATAAATTTAGGCAGGGATTCCTTTGGCAGTTAAAGTACTTTTTCTCCTTAATTTTTTTTTCAGTCATTAAGGAGAAATAGTGGTAAGATTTGGGTATGGGTTTTTATTACAGAATGTGAAACTTTTCATGTTGTTTGTGTTAACACTGCACCAGTTTCCTTCATTACTTAGGTTGCTAAATATAATTATGCATTGGGGTTCTAATAAGCTTTACATAAATTTAAAAAGACATGACATACTGCAAATACCCATGTTTCCTAGTGAAAATAAACATTTTGTTTCACAGAACAGAACCCCAGGCCAACAAAAGTGCTCCAATCTTAGTTATATCTGTACACGAGAAGCACACTGCTGACAGAACTGGTGATTATATTCCCTTCAGGTGGAGCTTGAGAACTTTGGACTTCACATGGGCCACATTTTCAATGTCCCCATGAGCATTTATGACTAGCCTACTGTATATCAGGTGCTGAGGTAGACTCTGTAGAACCAGCCCATGGCAGCAGTGGCTCTTTCCAGACGGGCAGCATTTATTCGCATGGCAGCTGGCATAAAGTTTTCAGAAAGGAGATCTATGGGTCAGAGTTGTTTTCAATACTCATGGGAGAGTTTTCTTTTACAGACTCGGTTTATTTGCAAGAAATGCTCTCATACACCTAGAAGGAGAAAAGCCCTGAGTTGGGAGGCCAGGTTTTGGGCTTTCCTCTCAGTTTAGTCAACAAACACTATTGGGGGGAACATCAGAAAATCCTGTGTCCTTATTTGTAACATGCAAGTGTTAGAGAAAGTGACCTTTCAGTTTCCTTAGTGCTTCACTGTGCTGTGCTTCTGCTTCTGCTACCCTATAATTGAGAAAATCATTCCACTAAAATGCAAAAGAAATTAGAGAAAAAATTGAATATTTTTAGTCAAGAACAATAAATATATTGTGAACTTTTAATTTTAAACATAATGACATCATTCTTCTTTAAAGTTTGGTTCAGCAGTGGCATCTTGCAATGTGGTAAGTGCAGGGAGCCGGGCGTGGTGGCGCACGCCTTTAATCCCACTGCAGGGAGCCGGGCATGGTGGCGCACGCCTTTAATCCCAGCATTTGGGATTAGGCAATGCTTGGATGGAAGACTACTTTGTTAGCTAAAAGGTCAACTTTGTTAGCAAGGAGGTCATAAGCTTTTGTGCATGCTTGATCTCCTGATCCTAGCCAATCCCGTGGCGTCTGGGGGTGGCAAGCAGGAGCCAGCCAATCATGGGACGATCCATGTCCTTTTTTCCTATAAAAGCAGCTGCTTCTTAGCGCTCGCCCCTTCGCTTCCTGCCCCCCCTTCAATCAAAGGCTCTCCATTAAAGTGTGATCTGGGAAGGATCTTCGAGTGGTGGTCGGTCCTTCTCGCTGGTCGAGGAGCGCGCCGCAACTGGTGCCGAGACCCGGGAACAACTTGGGAAACTCGGACCCCGAGCGAGGGGTCGAATAGGATCCAGAACCCAACACACGGAGAGGAAAGACGTCGGTAAGTATAATCAGCTGATTTCCCCGGATATGTTGACTACTGGACTGGAAAGTTGGGTGATTGCCCTTGCCCCCTACTTGTGGGTATTGCTTGCGCTTGCCTGTTGTCTCCGTCTGTATTGTGACGGACCTGGCAGGGAGGGTAGACGGGCACTAATGAGTCACCAGGACAGTTTTTCAGAGTCGGAGTCAAGAGGGGAGGATGTGTTTAGGCCTAAAAGGAAAAAGGACAGAAATAAAAAGAAAAAAGGGAGCTCTAGAGAAGGAAATACAGAAAAGGATAAAAATAAAAAGGAA
>PVHP010045108.1:0-14714 GCA_004024765.1 Zapus hudsonius | reverse complement strand
AGCCGTGGTGGGGGAGACTGTCCGGAGGCATGGCACCCATCAGTAACATCACACTTGGGCCAGGAAGACTGGGCTGAGTACTAGGCTATATCCAGGATCCCCTGCCACAAGTACTAATACAGACAGCCCACGGAGGAGGATATACAACTGATCAGGGATGGGGAGGGGGGGAATTGGGGAATTCGGGATAACAACGCATGGTTTGCCCACTAAATAATGTAACTCATTATGGACAATATATATATATATATATATATATATATATATATATATATATATATATATATATATATGATAGAATGATAGACCTGGCTAGCTGTCTCTCTGTCTCACCTGGGCCAGAAGATATAGCTTCCTAGAGAAGGAAGGATTGCTCTCTTTTCCTCAGAGTTACATCTGAATCACCAGGGCTGTGGTGAGGAGGTCTGGGGCTTCTTTCCCACATGAACCTTTTTTCTTCATGACAGGAGACCTCTTATATTTTCCCTTCTTTCTCTTGCTTGGCCGGCCAGCACAGAGTTCATAGCCATGTGGTTAAAACACCCCCACGTGCTCTCTCCTCACTAGTGTCTGGAGATCTCTGTAGCTTCTCCTTTCCTCTTAAATAAAGCCTCCCACTATACCTTATCCTCTGGTGGTCTATAATTTTAATTCTTTAATTTTATAGAACAAGAAGCCGGGTACTCTTAAGTTTTAAGGTGCGTTGGCACTGGCTGGGAACCCCAACTTTCCCGTTACAATACCAATCCTTTCTTGTCTTTCCATGACCTGAGAGGAGCCTGGTTCATATTACCTACAGGCCCAGGAAGGCTGTTCCCTGGGAGAACATTTTGATCCAGCCATTCACCTGTACAGAGATTTAGGCCAGATCAACTTTTGGATAGCCCAGCTCTAGGCCATAGCTGACAGTGAGGTTTGCTTTTACGACTGGGAGCTCTTGTTTCTTCTTCTTCGAACTTCCCTGGATTTGAAGTGTCCTTAGAAAGCCCAGTCCACTGTTCTGTGACAGAATTCCCCTCCCACCCTCCAACCTCACTCAGGAGGGCCATGGCAGGTAAAGGCTTTGCTAAGTAAAGTATTGACACAGTTGTCTGAGTCATGCTGTCGCTCCTCTGTTCATACTTATGCATCTGAATGCAGTCCTCAACTCACTGTTATTTTAGATATTGTAGTGCATTTGAGTTTCTATAACAAAATATACCTGAACCTGCACAATTTATAAAGCGCAGACATGCATTTTTCATTTACTCTGGAGATGGGCCCAACCCAAGTCAAGGCAGGTTTCAGGTGTCAGGTGAGGTCCCCGAGGAGTGAGGCTGGCTCTCTGATTCTGGGTGGGGAGGACCCTGAGGAGTGAGCCCGACTCTCTGATTTTGGGTGGGGAGGATCCTGTGGAGTGAGGCTGACTCTCTCTCTGAATTTGGGTGGCCTTGTTGCACATGGCATGGTGGTGGAAGACAGAGAAGCAGAGCAGGTTGAATGCTCTGTGTAACTTGTTGAAAGTCACTAGCCCATCTGTGAGGGCTCTGCTATCATTCCCGTGGCAGTACACAGGTTAAGAATTTAGCCTGAGGTATAGTGCATGGCAGACAAGACTGTAATTCCAAGACTCAGGAAGTAGCTGCAGGAGGATTGGTCTCCACTAGACCCTATCTCAAAAAGCAAAGGAACAAAGGCAAACACAAAGAGAGAATTTAGCCCCAGGAAGGAAATGGGGACGACTGTATTTCATGGCTTTTATTTCTCTGTGAAGTAGGAGGCAAATTTGGTGCCCAGAGGCAAAGTCAAGATGAAGTTGAAAAGCACAACCAGGTCATGCTAGCTCCGAATTTCTCTTTGCACTGGGTCCACCAACCCCTCAGAAACCCTGTAGAGATTTCAGAAGTTCCCCGCATCTTTCCTCTATTCCAGGACTCACTCCTGCCTGAATTCCCTCTGCTGCAAAGCTCTTGGGTGGAGGCTACTACTACATTACCAGGAACTGTCTTTCGGCTCTTGGTGGCTCTTCTGGACTATAATCTTGCTCCCTGATCCTGCTGTGCCCTGGCGCTGGCCCTCTGAGTGTTCTCTGTGGGCATGCTGAAAGCTGTGCTACCTACACCTTGATGAGCTCCAATCCTGAGAGAAAGAGCTGTAGTGGCTTTTACCCGGTGTCTTCTCAGACAAGGATAAGCTTAGGCATGCATTTGATGACAGCCACCTTGTTGTTCTGGATAGTCCCACCCATTGACTAAGGTTCTGTTCTCAACATCAGTGTGACTTATAAGGCTGTTATGAAGGGATCTGTAGATTCCATCATTTTCCTTTTTAAAAACCTTATTTATTTATTGTGTATGTATGGGCATACCAGGGTCTCTCGTCACTGCAAATGGAACCCCAGATGCTTGCACCACTTTGTGCATTTGGCTTTATGTAGGAGGCTGGGATATGGAATCTCAGTTGACAGGCTTTGTAAGAATGTGCCTTTAACTTCTGAGCCATTTCCCCAATCTCCAGATTGTACCAATCAATTTTTTTTTACCAAGTGGTTGAAACCCCATTCCCAATACAAGCAGACTTCAAAGGATCTTCTCTTAGTTGTTCCCACCTCATATCAAGACTGCTAGAACATGACTTCAGCCACCTACACAAGTTAGACTCCATGCTAGGAAAGTTTCATAGAAAACTGCCCGAGGAGTGGAGAATATACATTCTGGAGAAAGTAATGAAATTGCTGAACTCCACACATTTCTCCACAGAGACCTTTGATTCAAATGGTAGCTGTAAAGCATCCATATGTAATTTATCCAGCAGTCCTGGGCAGCCCAGACAGAAAAGGAGATTTGAATTGAGTCAGGATTGAGCACGAGTGAGGCTGGTGAAGTTATACACAATGTGAGGGGATTGAGAAGGTTTATAAAATAATTGATGGAATGATTAATGTTGATGCTCATCTGGGTGGGACAGAAGGAAGGACAGTCATAGAAATTGAGAGCCATTGTTTGGCAAGTGTTTATTGATCACTGACATTGTGCCAGCCAGGCACAAGAGGCACAGAGTCCGAGAAAACTGCTCTTAAGGAATTAAGAGGCACATTGTATTGCCGTGGACAAATCCACACAGAGGCTGACTTTCATGCTTCCAAGCAGCTAGATAAGGACCTACTCCTTTGTCTTGACAGACTAGCTGGAGAGCATTACACCTGAGGAGTAAGAAGGAATTATCCAGGAGTATGGAGAGGAGAGGGATGGTCCCAGGGAATGGCTTAGATGCAAGAAAGAAGATGCCAACGTCAGCAGAGATGGATAGTGTATCAAAGCTAGGAGAGCTGGAGTGGACTAGGAAGGTGGGGGACATGTCAGGAAGGACCACAGAGTCTGTAGAACCTTCAAAGCTATATACTCAATACTGACCACTGCTGCACTGTCTCACCATCAAAGGCAGAGCCCACAGTGCAAACCTGGGTCATGTTGACCATGCTCTCTTGGCCATTATAGTCAATCAGACCCAGGGATAATCATTTAGCCCATTCATAGGGGAGCAGAGAAGGTTGGTTTGCAGAAAAATTGAACTGAATGAGAATGTGAGAGAGGGAAAGAGAATAGGAAAGGGAAAGATGGGGAGAGAGAGAAAGGGAGAGAGAGGGAGAGAGATAGAATATCTTTAGCTCTCTGAAATGGTCTCCTGCCTTCTTATAATTCCCCAGTCTCTTGTTCTCAGTCTAACTCCAGTTAATTCTGTTTCCTGTGGAAATGAAGTTGAATATGCTCACCAGGGAGAGAATCTAAAATGAAGGCAGAACTTTTCCATGTCAGTCAGACTCTTCTTCTCTGGCATGCGCCTTCCTTGTCTATACAAGTGTCTGTGAGACTTCCTGGGCTTTTTCTATTTAGTTCAAAAACCAGCAAAGCTCTGGTCTGTGGGTCAAATCTGAGACACTACTTATTTTTGTCAACAATTTTTTTTTTGCAAGACATAGTCTCCATTTCTTCACGTGTCATCAAGGTTCATTTTGGTGTCTGCTTTGAATTGAGTGTTTGTGACAGAGACCTTGTGGCCTACAAGATTTAAAACTCTTTGTGCCTTTAGAGAACAAGTTTTCTGACCATTTGTAGCATGTTTTCTAGTGTTTCTCAGTCCTGCTTATGTTAACATCACCCAGGAAATGGTTATACATATCTTTCTCCTGCTTAAAAGCTATTAAATCAGAATCTTTGGTGGTAAATCTTGGGAATATTTTCAGCTATCTCTTCAAAAGGAGTACAGAATGGGCCATGCTAGGTGTTGTGGTAAGTCACATATGGTGTGAGATATTTTCTAGTCATGCATTGTAAGACTACTGTTTTAGTCAGCTCCACTTTGCTGGAATGAACTTCCAAACCAGGCACAGTTTATGGGAGGAAGGTATTTATTTGAAGCTTACAAATCTAGGGGAAGTTCCATCGATGGTGCAAGAAGCTGGCCCCCTTTCACAGATCCAAGCAGAGAGACACAACCAAACAGCCAGCACCACAAGTAAGCAAGCAAGCACAAAACCAGCAGCAGACCAGCAGGGAACTCAGGCAGAGCTCAAGCACTCTGCATACCTTTAGGCTGGAAATCAGATCCATCCCCAGTGATACCTCTGCCAGCCAGACAGCTGGAGACAAGCTTTTCATAAAAACACCTGAGTCTATTGGAGGACAGACATTCAAACTACCACACAGCTACATTTTGGACTTTTGAGTTGCCAGGCTAAATACAGGGAGCTCATTTAAACTTTAATGCTGTATGAAAATGATGTTATTTATTATGATGTTAATACTATTACACCATGTGTAACTTATTTGTTGTTTCTCTGAAATTCAAATGTAACTGAGTTTCCTGTATTTTTTAGTTTTAAATCTGGAAATTATACAGGAAGGACTGACGAAATAAAACAGATGGTCCTTCACTGTCCTTTTTTCCCAACATCCAAAAATTTGGCCAATGCATGGGATTCTAATCAGGGCTACTGGCAGTAAGTAGAAGAAATCAGGCTAATTGAGACAGAGATGGAATCTGCTGGAAAGATCAAGAGTAACTCATAGAATCAATGTGTGAGATGCAGAGGCCAGCTGAAGAAGGTTGGAGCCAAGAAGGCTGGGGTGTTGACGGCAAAGTCCAGGGCAGATATTCAGAAGAGCCTGATTTGGGAGGTGCCTCCGCAGTCATGATGTCTACACATCGCTGTTGTGGCTCTTGGCTCTGTCACCATCAGAATGTCTACTGGACTTGGCACTTTCCAGTTTCCAGATGAGTGGAAGTAACTGAGTTGCCTGGCCATGGTTTCCAGGCTCTCTAAGAGGTGGGCTCTGTCTTCCACCAAGACTTCAACAGGAAGAAGAGATCCCTTAAAGAGAAAAGAATTTGAAATTGAAGTTTTAAGCCATGGCAAGTATCCACTATGGAGGGCTGAGATGGACTTCTTGGAACCCTGGAAGTTCAGAAGAAGCACATGGACTTGTGGGAATTGCCTTTCCTCCTGGGCTCTGCTACTTGCTGACGGAGGCCCTTAGGATTTACCTGGCTTCCACTGAACTTCAGTATTCTGAGAAAAATTAAAAAACAAAAACCAATGGCTTCTAGATTTTGAATTTTACTGGCCAGTAAAATTTCATTTCAGATGGAGTTTTGGGGACTAATATCAATATTGTTGTAGTTAGCGTCATGTTGCTGGGACTGAACATCCAAACCAGGCACAGTTTAGGAGAGGAAGGGATTTATTTCCAGCTTATAGAGCCAGGGGGAATTTCCTTCAATGTTGGAAGAAGCTGCTTCCATGCATCCAGGCAAAGAGAAACAACCAAACAGCCCATAAAAGCCAAAAGCAGCAAGCATAAAACCTGTGACAAACAGCAGGGACCCTGGCAGACCTCTGACTGCTCTGCATAACTTTTGGCTAGAAATCAGACTGGCCCCCAAACACACCTCAGGGCTTGTTGTGGTTTGGTTCAGGTGTCCCTCATAATGTGTTCTGAATGCTTGATCCCCCGCTGATGGCAGTTTTGAAATTGGAACCTTTATGGAGGTGTGTTGTTTGGGGCGGGCTTATGGGAGTTACAGCCTGCTTCTCCTGGCCAGTGTTTGCCACACCTTCCTGCAGCTGTTTGCAGTGCTGTGGCAGAGGTGATGTCCACCCTCGGAGGATGCCATAGTTTTCCCTGCATTCCTGGAGGTTCCTCTTGAGTTTTTAAGCCAAAATCAAAGCATTCCTTCCACATGTTGTTTTTGGTCCGGTTCTTTTCTGGGCAACAACCAGAAACTGACTACAACAGGGGTGGTCCCCAGATTCTGCCCCTAGTGACGCCTCCTCCAGCCACGTGGCTAGAGACCCAAATGATAAGCTTTAATTAAACACCGGAGTCTATGGAGGACACATAGTCAAAGTGCCACAAGTATTTTGCCACTCATTGCTTAGTTAGGTAAAAATATTATTTAAAGCAGCTATCAGCTACTGTAATAATTTAAGAGATTTTTTATTTTCAAGAAATAAATATGAAAGAGAAAAAGAGAGAGAGAGACGCAGAACCCTTTGCCACTATAAATGAACTCCAAACACATGTGCCACTTTGTGCATCTGGCTTTATATGGGTACTGGAGAACTGAACCCAGGCTGGCAGCCTTTAGCCACTGAGCCATCCCCCCCAGTCCAAACATCATCATTTTAATAAAATATAGAGGTTTATAAAAATAGTTTTATTTATTTTCAAGCAAAAAAAAGAGAGACAGAGAGAATGGGCCCACCTGGACCTCCAGCCGCTGCAAATGAATTCCAGATGCATGCACCACTTTGTGCATCTGGCTTTACGTTTATTGGGAAATTGAACCTGGGCCGTTAGGTTTTGCAGGCAAGCACCCAAATAAAGTAGATTTTAATCATATCAGTATACTGATTGTAGACACAGATTTAGGAAAACTTAACTATATTGGATTGTTTTATATTTTCTTTTTTAGATCCAGTGTATATGCAAATGCATGTGCATGTGGAGACCTAGGGACAACCTCAAATAACATTTCTCAGGAGCTCCTGTCCACCTTTTGTTGTTGTTGTTGTTAACACAAGATCTCACTAATTAGGTTAGAGTTGGCTGGTCAGTGAGCAGCAGGGATCCTCCTGTCTCTGTTTCCCCAGTGCACCACCATGCCTGACGCATTCCTATGGGTTCTGAGGATTGAACTTAGGTCCTCGAGCTTGTAAGGTAAGCACTTTACCAACTGACTTATCTCCCTAGACCTTTCTATTTTCTAGCTTCACTTTCATTGGAAAAAAGACGTCCCATGGGATAATGTTTGGGAACTGCCAGTAATTGCTTTTAAGGTATTTTTCAGAATTATGATTCTTTTTAGGCAAATACTCTAACCCTGAGCTATTCCCTCACTCTAGGATTGTAATTCTTTGAATTTCTGAATATTATAGGATTTTGTATATGCACATGGTATTATTAACTTTTCTCATTTATTTCATTTTGTATTTGTGTGTGCATGTGTGTGTGTGTGTGCATGGGGGGATTGTGCACGTGTGCCATGCACACATGCCGAGGTCAAAGATCAGTGTTCTTTCACTTATTTTTGTGACTATATATATTTTATTATTGTTTTGGTGCTAGACTGGCCAGTCTAGCTGTCCAGCAGGCTTCCTGGTCCCTCTGGCTTTGCCTCCCATTGCCATAGGCACCTTAGGATTTCAGATGCATGTGCCATTTTGCATCCAGCCTTATGTGAGTGCTGGGGAGGATTGAACTCAGGTCAAAGGAAGCATCTTGACCCACTGAGTCATCTCCCTAGCTTGCAAACTTTCCCATTTTGACCCTCACACAAACTTTGTTTCTATGATCTTCAGTGTATGCTGTAGACTCTCCTCTTTCATGTGCATTTAAAACAAAATCTCTTGAATTACAAGAGCAGCTTTTGGGACAGAGAACATCGACCACTTTATGTTGCTTAATGTTACTGTCATAGAGGTGCTCAGAGACCTTGGCAGTGAGTACATTTCTATAAATCTTAAAAATCAATCAGTTGATCAATATTAGAGAGGGCTGGTAGATGTGCCCACTTAGAGGACTGAAAAGGTCCAATTTGACCTTTCTCATTATTGAGGAGATATTGATAAACTGGGGGCATATAAAGGATCATAGAGATGATTCTTGCTTCTCTCTTCTTCCCATTCTTTTCAAAACCATGCATTTTGAAGGCAACCCGGAACGAGGAATGAAGGAATTGCACACTTTGAAATAACAAAACATGGATGCATACTCAAATACAGGGGGATATTAATGTAAGGAAACGGACAAGTTATTGATAGTAGTTAAAAGCATAGCAGTGAGCAGTGGACCCTATCAGAACGAATCCAACTTTCTAACAGCGGGGACTGTGGCAAGGCCCTTTCCTCAGTGTCAGAGCCAAGCAGATGAAAACGAGAAGGGGTTAGCTCAGCAGGCTGGACTGTCTTCATCCCTCCAATCTGTAATGCTGTTTCCTTTGCAGATTTTGTGCTGGGTCATTTTGCTTCCTCCATTCTTGCCTATAGTTGTCTCTTCAGAATTCGATCTTCTAAGTCCAGTTTAATTTCTTCTTTGTGCTGATTCTTCTGGTCAATTGAATGGGCATCTATGTTGCTCATTCTCTTATTCCTTGCAATTCTCTTGTTGGTGTTAGCCTTAGGTGCTAGCCTGTTTTAGTGCAATGACTACTCATTTAAAAATCACTTTTAACTCACTTCCTTACTTAAAATTACTTGTTGCTGCTTTTCTTTTAAAAGGAAAGTCATGACTAAGAACACTTGATTGGTTATAACAGCACAGTTCTTTCCGGTCACTCCCGTTCATGCACACACAGGGTCTTCTTCCTTGTGGCTGCTCAGGACTCTGCCAAGCCTCCTACTGAATCCTTTAATCATCACAGCAGCCCTCTTCCGCCAAGGACCATTCTCCTCCTCTCCAACATGGGCTTCAAAGAGAACGCTACTTTCTTAGGTTATTAGTATAGGTTAAAGTTCAATTTGTGGACTGAGATTTCTGACAGGGATTCTCAGCTATGTGCAGTGTGTCAAATGTGTCTGAGAAGCTCGGGATCTGCAAACATTCAATCAATCAAGAAAATTCTGGAGTATTCCAAGATGCTGCCTTAGAATAGCTTGCTTAGATGAGGATCTGAAGGTGATGTATTTATTTTATTATCTTTTTTTTTTTTTGCAATGACTGTAGTCTTATATTCCCACTCCCTGATTCCACTTTCCTTGAGGTCTCTCCTCAGTTGGGTTGTTGGTGTTCACTGTTAGGTAATTAAGGACTCATGCAGTCTATGGGAGGGGGCAGGATATTTCTGCCCACCTGTGGCTCATACAATCTTCCAGCCCCCTCTTCTATGATAGTCCCTGAGCCTTGGTGGGTCTGCTAGCAGTCTGGTTTAGTGTTTTCTGTAGCCTCTGGATTTCTGGTTTGATGTGTTTTGATTGATCACAGTGCCTGTTGCCTTTCCCCTAAAGCTGGTTGTCAGGCTAGCAGTGGGAGCATATTCTTGTTGCAGCTTCCTCTGCAATTTCTCCTGGGCTCCTGGCAGATGTGGTAGAGGTAGCACATCTTATGGTGGGCAGTCGGCTATCTTTTCTTGTTATATTGATGGATCTTGGATCTCCTCAGTTTCTTTTACCATCTGCAAAATAAAACAGATTCTCCAAGCAAGAGTGAGAGCAGTTTGGATCAAGGGGAATATGAACAGTTATTTGAGAAACTCCTTGGCGTGTGTGCCCACTCTTATCAGAGACCAGTGGGAGCTTCTCTCTGGAGTTTATGAATTTCCTGACCATGGAATTCTGACTTGGCTCCCAGTGCCAGATATGAGTTCAGTTCCACTGAGGGTGAATTATTAAGGAAAGTTTTCTAAAAATAATCGATAAAGGAGTAGAGAGCAATATAAGCAAGTAGCTCTTATAGGCACACTAGTAGAGAGAGAACTTGTAGCCTGAGCCCTCCAACTCATAAATCTGGAATTTGCCCAGGCCAGAGGTCTGGAGGGTCTGTCAGGGGCAAAGAAAGGAGCATAAACTCCCAGGCATTTGGGGTGTGTGCCCTTGCAACACAAAAGTGATTCCAACAGCCCAGGGAAGACATTCTGAAGAATAACAGTACCTGACTTGCGTCAGGGCATCCTTCAGAAGAATAGCATAGATGATTTGAAGAACCCAGAAATTTGAAGCAGACAGAGGAGTGTGGAGAACATGCCTATGAGGATCCTAGGGGGTTCTGAGCACAGCCTTGAGAGTGCACAGCAACGTCCAGAAGGCTGGTTCATATCAAGAGTTTGTGGGAGACTTGTGGGGCATTTCTGGGCCCTCAACCAACTCAACACAATGGATCAGGGGTTGGTAAATGACATTCTATGGACCAAATCCAGAAGCTGCCTATTTGATTATTAAGGTTTTATTGGAACACATCTGTTTTTGACCCTTTTAGCCCAAAATATTTCATTTATCTGATACTTTATAGGAAATGTTTGCCAGCCCTTATAATGCAGCCATTTTTTTTTTCAAAATTTCAGCTCCAAATTGTTATCACAGTGGTTATTGGTTATATTCTCAAAATTAAGCTTTGCATTTGGATTGTGGAAGTGGATCAGATTTTGGATATGAGAATAGAGGAGAAGCAACAGGTGAAGGGAATAAAAAATATAAGTAGATTATTTCCAATCTGAAATCTTGATAAAATCGAGGGAGTGTGTCCAAGAAATAGCAAGTTATCTTGCATGGCTCAATAGATAATGCCTCTCATTCTTCTAGCTTTGGAAAAAGGCAGAACAAAGTGTTAAACTCACTTTGGAGGAGAGAAGAAAACAAATGACTTAGGGGAAGAGAGACAAGGGCTTTGAGGGTTCTCTGACAAGGGAGGAGCACCTGTCATGGGCATTTCCCTTTAGGAAGTGTGAACAGACCTCCCAGGGGTGAATGCTCATAAGGGCACTGATGGAGAAACTTCGAGCTTCAGTTTCTTTCTTTCTTTCTTTCTTTCTTTCTTTCTTTCTTTCTTTCTTTCTTTCTTTCTTTCTTTCTTTCTTTCCTTCCTCCCTCCCTCCCTCCCTCCCTCCCTCTTTCTTTCTTTCTTTCTTTCCTTCCTTCCTCCCTCCCTTCATCCTTCCTTCCTTCTTTCTTTCTTCCTTCCTTCCTCCTTCCCTCCTTCCTTTTTTCTTTTTTCTTTCCTTCCTTCCTTCCTCCTTCTTCCTTCCTTCTTCCCTCCATCCCTCCCTCCTTCCTTCTTTCTTTCCTTCCTTCCTCCCTCCCTCCCTCCCTCCCTCCCTCTTTCTTTCTTTTTTCTTTCTTTCTTTCTTTCCTTCCTTCCTCCCTCCCTTCATCCTTCCTTCCTCCCTCCTTCTTCCCTCCATCCCTCCCTCCTTGAACTCGATCTCTAGCCTTCCATTTCCAGCCCTCTTATCTCAGGTGTGTGCCCCCCACGCCCAGCTGATCACCCATTTCTTGGCGTGGGGAGGCACCCCTAGACAGTGGGCCCCGCAGAGGCGACGAGGACTGTCCACGTCCACAGTCACAAGCCAGGATCCCGCAGAGGACAAGACCCCACCCCTAACAAGTCACAGGCAGCCATCAAGAGCTCGAGACTTACAGGCCATTCCTGGAGTTTCCGCTGTGGAAAGAGAGAAGGGAGAAGGAAGAGATCAGCCCTTGGGACCTCGAGAACCATTGTCCCCTGCGTGTTCGAAGCCCGGCCCTGCTTCTGTGGCTGTGGCTCCTTACGAGGGGACCTTCCCTGGGGTCTGCAGGCTTGGTTCCTGTAACTGTCACCCAGCTCCTGCCAAATCCTCTGCCCTGAAGTTCTCTCTCCCTCGTTCTCTCTCTCAACTAGAGGACAGATGGGGACCGAGGAAAGAGGACGGCCTTGTCACAGAAGGTGGGGTACCCAGGGCAGAAGACCCTCAGTGTTCCCCTGCAAACCCAAGTCTCAGTCTGTTCAAACTGTATTATCTTTTCCCCTTTTATTTTTTAAAATTTATTTCTTTGCAAAGGGAGAGAGCGAATGCATGGGCTTCCTGCCACCACAAATGAATCCAGACCCGCACGCAACTGGCTTCACATGGGCACCGGGGAATCGAACCCCAGTCGGTAGGCTTTGCAGGCAAGCGCCTTAACTGCTGAGCCATCTCTCTCCCTAGCCCCTTAAGTTTATCTCTTTATTTTTAATATTCATTGATTTATTTGAGAGAGGCATAAAGAGAGAAAGGCACCCCAGGGCCTCCAGCCACTGCAAGTAAACTGCAGACATATGCACCATCTTTGCATCTGGCTATACGTGGGTCCTGGGGAATCAAACTCAGGTCCTTCTGCTTTGCAGGCAAACACCTTAACCGCTAAGCCGTCCCTCCAGCCCAGTTTATTTTTCAAATTTGATTTCCTTTTGTCATTTTCTCTGAGGACTCCCTCTGAACTAGAAAGCCATCACAATCTGCCTTTCTCTGATGTTCTAGAAACTTCTATATGGTTTGTAGAAGCCATTATGACATTACCCACTTTCTCAAAAACAAAACCAAACCGGAGCATTATTATATTATTAGAATTATTATATTAGAATTCTATTATTATTAGAATATATATTAGAATTATTATACATCGTGAAGCATTTTTCTAAAATGATTGTTTTTTTCTGGTTTTTCCAGGTAGGGTCTCGCTCTAGCCCAGGCTGACCTGGAATTCACTCTGGAGTCTCAGGGTGGCCTTGAACTCATGGTGATCCCCCTGCCTCTGCCTCCCGAGTGCTGGGATTAAAGGCGTGCGCTACCACGCCCGGCTTAAAACGATTGTTTTTAAGGCAACAGTCAGCATTCGGATGAGGAAGGGCCCTTCTAGGGAGGAAACATGGGAGGAAAGAAGTAGAGGGAAAACTTACCCCTGGATCCTGTGTACTGGACTGAAATAGAGACACGAGATAGTCACACACAAAGCAGAGCGGTGGCACGATTTGAACACTCAGGTTTAAGCTTAAACTTTTTAAGGTTTAACTGCTTGATGCTCTGGGGCTGAATGTGGCCTCGTCCTAAGAACCTGACCTTCCTCAGGAGACTTTTTGCAGCTCTGCTTTAGTTAGAGGGAGGGGTCGCCAACTTCCTTCTTGGTTTGATTTGTACTGGAAGTGGAATTCTCTTTAGACATTATTTACTACATTTATTTATTTGCAAGTGTGTGTGTGTGTGTGTGTGTGTGTGCACGCACACCAGGGCCTCTTGCCGCTGCTAACAGATGCTTGCATCCCTTTTGGCATCTGGAGTTACATGGGCGCCTTGGGAATTGAACCCAGGCTGGAAGGCTTTGCAAGCAAAAGTCTTTCAACCATTAAGCCATCTCTCTAGCCCCTAGAAGTGGAATTCTTTTATTTTTTTCAAATTTCTTTTTTTTAAAAAAATGTTATTTATTCATTTTTCAAGCAGAGAGAGAAAGAGAGAGAGAGCACACCAGGGCCACCCCCTTGTGGGTCTTTATTCATTTTCAAGCAGAGAGATACAGAGAGACAGACAGACAGAGAGACAGAGAGAGAGAGAGAGAGAGAGAGAGAGAGAGAGAGAGAGAGAGAGAGCGCACCAGGGCCACCACCTTGTGGATCCGGCTTATGTGGGTCCTGGGGAATTGAACCCGGGGCCTTAGGCACTGGAGGCGAGTGCCTTAACCGCTGAGCCATCTCTCCAGCCCGATTTCTTCAAATTTCTTAATTGCATTCCTCTTCCCCTCTTTTGCACCTTTTCTTAGCGTCTCTTTTCTGTCTTCCTGCTCGTTTTTGACACCCTGCCTCTGACCGTCTCGGTTGCATGGTGATTCGAAGCTGTTCGAATGACCATGGCCACCTCACTGCTGTCCTTATTGTTGACCTGTCAGCTGCCCCACAGGGAATACAATCACCCCGCTGATGAAGGGTGGGGAGGGGTCAGGAGTACAACCTTTTTATTAAAAAAATTATTAAACCAAATCAACATGCAATGCTGTCCATTCTCGAAAATACGAGAGAGACGGTAAAGATGCAGGAGAGGGAAGGTTGAGAAACACCAGCTGTAGCTTCTCTCTCTCCTCTCTCTCTTTCTCTCTCCTCTCTCCTCTCTCTCTCTCCTCTCTTTCTCCTCTCTCTCCTATCTCTCTCTTTATCTCTCTCCTCTCTCTTTCTCTCTCCTCTCTCTTTCTCTCTCTCCTCTCTCTGTCTCTTTCTCTCTTTATCTCTCTCCTCTCTCTCCTATCTCTCTCTTTATCTCTCTCCTCTCTCTTTCTCTCTCCTCTCTCTCCTCTCTCTCTTTCTCTCTCCTCTCCTCTCTCCTTTCTTTCTCCTCTCTCCTATCTCTCTCTTTATCTCTCTTCTCTCTCCTCTCTCTTTCTCTTTCTCTCTTCTCTCGTTCTCTTTCCTCTCTCTTCTATCTCTCTCCTCTCTTTCTCTCTCCTCTCTCTCTTTCTCTTTCTCCTCTCTCTCCTATCTCTCTTTTTATCTCCCTCCTCTCTCTCCTCTCTCTGTCTCTCTCTTTCTCTTTCTCTCTCCTCTCTTTCTCTTTCTCCTCTCTCTTTCTCTTTCTCCTATCTCTCTCTTTATCTCTCTCCTCTCTCTTTCTCTCTCTCCTCTCTCTGTCTCTCTTTCTCTTTCTTTCTCCTCTTTCTCTCTCCTCTCTCCTCTCTCTCTCTCCTCTCTCTTTCTCTCTCTCCTCTCTCTTTCTTCTCTCTCCTCTCTCTTTCTCTCTCCTCT
>PVHP010045107.1:0-13819 GCA_004024765.1 Zapus hudsonius | reverse complement strand
GGGGGGAACTGATACTCAATCCCTTATGGCTTGTGAACACAGTTATTAAATTTGTCTTTTCTAGCATGTCCATAGGATTGTTATGTGTTTTTGTTCCACATAAAAGCTATAGAATGAAAAAATTTAAATTTTAAATGAAGAGAAACTCTTTCATACAGTGTGAGTACAGAAGAAGAATGCAATTCCAATCAAGATTTTTAACCACTTATTTTCTGTAAAAAAGCATTATCAGCTTCAAGTTTGGTATAATAAGACCAACATCTCAGAAATTTTGTAGAAATGAAACATATTAATAAACAAAAGATTGTAAAATTGTAAATTGCCACAGAAAAGATTTTTCACAGTAAACAATAAAAGATTAATAAGAGTCAAATCCTCTTAGCCAGCGTGTGATCATGCGCAGAGAGAAAGGACCTCTTCAGTCAGTGGTATTGGGAAATTTGGAGATCCACATGCAAGAAATGGAATTGAATCCTTATTTTATTTTTATTTTAAATAATATTATTTATTTATTTGAGAGAAATAGAGAGAGTGATTATATATGGGGGAACTAAGACTTTAGATACATGCACCACTTTGTGCCTCTGGCTTTATGTGGGAACTGGGAAGCAGACTTTACAAGCAAGTTCCTTTAACCAAGGAGCCAACTCTTGACCTATCCTTGTGTATAACACGCAGAAAATCCCTCTCAAACTGTGTTAGAGGGCTGGAGAGATGGCTTGGTGGTTAAAGCACTTGCCTGCAAGGCCTAATAACCCAGGTTCCATTCCCCAGTGCCCATGTAAAGCCAGATGGACAGAGTGCCGCATGCATCTGGAGTTCCTTTGCAGTATCTGAAGGCCCTGGCACACCCATTCTCACTCTCATTCTCGCTCTCTCCTCTCTCTCCCTCTTTCTGTCTCTCTCTCAAATAAAAAATAAAGTATTTTTAAAAGTGTGTTAGAGACTTCAAGGTATAAACAGAAATCATAAAACTCCTAAAAAGGGGAGAAAATTCTTTTTACATTAGACTTGATAATAATTTTAATGAATAAATAATAATTATAAGAAAACTGGAATAAAAACATTACTATCCATAACTCAAATGGTGAAATAATAAATCTTACTAGGAACATATTTTATAATGTTAAAGAGTATTATATTAGAAAAATACTTCAGTTACTCTCAAATACTTGATGCAAAAACTGAAGCAAAAGAGCAAAGGATACCTTGAAAAGAGTTGGAGATTCACTGGGCTATTTCAATGATCAGTATAACTGGAAATGAGACAATCAGCAAGGTTAGACATGAGTAAATGGGATTTTCAATTACTGTTCCCTAACTGTCACTATACTGCATTTCACCCACGGACTCCACAGGCTTATGGAGTTTTCTGTTGTTTTATTCTTTACCTTTGTGATGTAGTATATGTGGTGTGTGGTGTGGTATACACGTGGATATGTGCAGAATGTGTGTGACATGTGTTCACCTGTATGGAGACCACAAGGAAAACACTGGCTGTTTACACAGGTGCTGGGCACTGAACACAGGTCCTCATGTGGAGCCTTCTCTCGCAAACCTCGCTTATGTTTCTCAGATGATCTATTTTTCAGGACATACAATATGTTCCTGTATACAATGGAAACCCAGTACATTTTATAATTAATATTTGTAAAAATGTATTACTTCATTTTGTAGAATTAATATAATTTAAAATATATTTTCTGAACACAACGAATTAGAGATCTATCACAGAAAGAAGGCTCAGAAATGCCAAATATTAGAGTGCTTCTGTGCTTCTCAGTAAACCATATCAAAGAAAAAATACAGGGAAATCAAAATTATTTTGAATTGGCTAAGCACTAAAACAAAACAAAAAAAAATTAAAGAGTACAGCAAATTCAGCACTAAAGTGAAAGTTTTAATTCTAAATAGTTATAGCACCAAAGGAGGACATTTCCAATCTTGAAACTTAAACCTCCAAATCAAGCAAGTAGTAAGAGAAAAGAATATTTGGAAATTCTTTACAAATTGATCTATAGAGTTGACCGAACTCTATCAGAGCTCAAGATAATTTTTCCTGAAATAAATAGGTGTGTTGTAAACATTTTTTAAAACAACAGACCTTGAATAGTAAAATAACTTTGAAAATGAATAACAAAATTGGAGACTATTTAAAAACTCACTACAGGGGCGGTATTTGCATAAGCGTAGGCATATGGTGCAATGAGAGAAAAAAACCCAAGAGTTCTTAATAAAGCATTTGCATTTACAGTCAATTGATTTTTGAAAAATGTGCCAAGACAAACGAATGAAGAAATAGTCTTCACAAGATTAAATGGCGCCACACAACTGGATATCCACACATGGATGGAGAAAATAAAAGAAATTGAGATTCCTTCTTCATACCTAATTTACAAAAACTAACTCAAATGTAGACAAATCTAAAGATGCGTATAAAATACTAAAATTTATTGAGGAAAAAACACAGAAATAATCATTGTGAGCCTGGCCGAGGCAGAATTCTCAAAAAATAATTCTCTACATTCACAATTAAAGTCATAAATCAATAAATTGGATCATTAAAATGGAATCCTTTTCACTTCAAAATGTACCATTGAGATGACGAAAAAGCAAGTTTCAGACTGGGAGCAAACCTTTACAAATTGTCTATCTGATAAAGGATTGACATTGATAATATTAAGAGATACGTTACAACTCGATAACAAGACAAAACTCCCAATGAAAAACCAGATCAAATGATACCCAGAGTAGACATTTCACTCGTGCAACTGGCTCATAAATGTCTAATAAGGTACAGAGCGAGCAACACTGTTAATTAGGACCATGCAAACTAGACCATGATTGAAGGATTGAATATATGTCCACATGGGAGACTGATATAACCGACAGAAGATGGTGTAGAAGAGACAGGGTGAAACCGGAGCTGGTGTACATTTCATTGAAAATCTACAATAGCACATCTACTTTGGGGAAAAAATGTTGGTAATCTTCACAAAGCTGAAACCAAACCTCATTATGCATCCCTGCAATTCCATTCCTAGTAACCTGCACTAGACAGTCAAACCCTACGAGCACACACAACACTGAATTTTCACAGCAGCTTTGCCAACCATAGCCCAAAATTGGAAACAATCCAAATATCCATCAATTTCAAAATGTGATATCCCCATATAATCAAAAGCTATTCAGCAATAAAAAGCACAAAATACTTCTGTCTGCCACAGAATGAATGGATCACAAAAACATAAGTGAAGGAAACCACAGGAAAAGGACTCTCTGTATTGTATAAATCTATTTATGCGAGATGCCTAGAGAAAGTGAATTTATGGAGCCAGCACAGATTAGTGGTTGCCGTGTTCAGGGGCTGAAATGGGACCAAGTATAAACAAATTAGAGGGAATATTTGGAATAATAAAACAGGTTCCCAAAATGACTTGTGATAGCTGACCACTCTACAAATGTACTAAATAAAACTCAGCTCTTGGGCTAGAGAGATGGCTCAGTGGTTAAGGCACTTGCCTCCAGTGCCTAAGGCCCCAGGTTCAATTCCCCAGGACCCACATAAGCCAGACTCACAAGGTGGTGGCCCTGGTGCTAGATAGATAGATAGGTAGATAGACAGATAGATAGATAGATATAGATATATAATATATATCCTTGAAAAGGAATAAATAAAATATTTTTTAAAAACTCAGCTCTTTCTATGCAATGTGAGTATATTATGGAACATGAATTATGTCTTATTAGAGTTGCATAAGAAGCCTCTGGCTGAGGTGTGGTAGCTGGTACCTATAATACAATACTCAGGAGCCTGGAGTAGAAGGACTTTGTGAGTTCAAGACCAGCCTGGGCTAGGTAGTGAGTTCCAGGCCATCCTGGGCTACATTATAAGATTCTGCTTCACAATAACAAAAGAAACAACCAACAAAAAGAGGAAAAAGTAGTGGCTTTCTCATCTGTATGCAAGGGGTATACCACAGAGGGGTGTGTGCAGAAGAAATGAGGTCATTCATACAAATAGCTTTGCATATGTCCTGATGAAGAAATAGTGAATCAATATTTCTCATTGTCATGGTCATCATTATCATCATCATTGTGTCCATCTTCATATTAAGTCCAAATGTTTATTTTTATCTCCCAGGTCCAATGCAGAAAGTAACCCCCAAGGCTCTGTAGGTTTGTGGCCCTGGAAACTCAGGCATTAATTTTAGCTCTCTGCTTCATGCTCCCAGACACATCTGGACCTGACGTGGTGCCTCTGATTTCTTCAATACCTCGTCTCCTTCTTTCGCTCACTGTGACATGGAAGTGCTCCTCCTCTTTCCATCCAGGAGCAAGTGGTTGATAAGATTCCTGTGTACAGTTGTTCTTCTGTCTTCTTTTCAGCCACAGTATCTGGGTGGTTCCTCTTCTTTTCGTTGGCAATTCTTACTCACATAGCTCTGGTCTGAAGCCTTCAATTTCCTAAGACCTAGCCTTCTCTTTTACTGTATTTTAGGATTGTAATCTGGTTTTCTTGTCCATTAATAAATGAAGAAAAATATCAACCCATAGTTCCTATCCATTTTCCTCTACTTATTCATGTATTTATTGGTATGGATTTGTATCCATGTATTTATTTATCCATGTATTTATCTAAGACAACAGGTAAAGAGTAGGTATTTGCTATTATTTTTCCATTTTTACACATTCATCCATCTCTTCTTTTTGATCTGAAAAACTCTACTATTGACTCATAGAAGTGTATCAAGTTCATGCTGATATTTTCACCATATCTTTCTTTACATTGTTGTAGCTATATTAAAATAATTTTACTAGGGCTGGAGAGATGGCTCTGCTGTTAAGGCACTTGCCTCCATTGCCTAAGGCCCTGGGTTCAATTCCCCAGGACCCACATAAGCCAGGTGGTGGCCCTGGCGCTCTCTCTCTCTCTCTCTCTCTCTCTCTCTCTCTCTCTCTCTCTCTCTCTCTCTCTCTCTTTCTCTCTCTCTGAAAATGAATATTACTTTTTAATTATTTTAATTTGAAATGAAGATTTTTTTCATTATTATTATTATGTGATACCACAGTTAGAGTCTTATAGCAACCTGCCATACCCTTTTTCTAACATACTGGATTTGGGCAATAAAAGAGTCATTTTCATCCATTATAGATTTTTGGACTTTTGAAAATTTTCAAACTTTTACTTTTTTATCAAGCAGAGAGATATTTTATGCCTTCAAAGAAGTGAAAAGAATTCAAACAGGTGTTACATATCTTGTTTTAACATATGAAATTTATATACAAGAAAGTATTTTGAATTTGGATAGTATTTCATATAGAATAACCATATAAGTCAAAACATTTAAATTTCACACTATAAAGATATTTATATTGTCATATGTTCCATACTGTGCTTAAATTTTATACATTTTAATTACACAGTGCCATTTGTGATGAACTGCACCAGTAATGTTTTATTAGATGAGATGCCATTTTATCAAACAATCAAAAATATTGTTTTCGTGCAGTCTTTAGCCCAAAGAAATACCAAATGTCCCACTTGTATTTGTTTTTTTTTATTTATGATGTTCATATAATAGTATGACTATGGATTATATAGAGAGTACCTTGCACCTTATCAAAGCCAAAATCTGTAAATGATACTGAATATGAAATAAAGCTACCTTTCTATGTCAATATTAAAACAGAAATAGATAGCAGGCTGTAATAGACAACTTCAGGTAGATTTTCTATTCTCTTAACATCTCACTTATAACTAAATTTTTTGAAAGGGTCAGTATCCAATTAAACTCCTCTAGTAAATTTTGAATACAGAAGCAGTCACTTCTTTACAGAAAATATGCCTTCTGGAAACTTCTATAATGCATGTCAAGTTTTAGGATAAAGAAGCACATTTGTTATCCTAGTTCAGAGATAATTGCTTGCCATTAGGTTGATAGGAACGTAAATTTTGCTCATTTCTGTCAGCTTAGCTTGTCAACTTCCTGAGCTCTATCTCCATCTGCCCCTCCAGTGACAAGCTGAATATCATTTTGCCTTCCACCAAAATGATAATGACTCCTAAATGTAAATTTTGTTGAAATCACACGTGTGGAAACATTTATTAGCTTTTTTTTTCTTTCAGAAATAGAGAAGTCAGATGGTTCAACAACGTTATTTTAAAATTTTTCTCATCCAAATGTATTTTTCTTATGATAATGATGTAAGCATATTATTGACGTTTTTCTCTTCTTTTGCAAGAATTATACATATACTTGGCTGTCAGACTTTAGTCATAATAATGTCACAGAAGGGGTGCTTGCTATGCCTTCCTCTAGAACTGGGGGGAAAGGCTGGTGAGAAAAGCCACCTGCATGAATCCTGTGCCAACATCCTTGTCTCTAAGCCCAGAAGCCACAATTTAACACCACAGCCTGTAACTTCAAGGGAGAAGCTTTAATAAAAAAAATCTATTATTTCCAAAGTAGCCACTGCTTTTGTTTTCAGCCCTAACATTCATGAAGTCATCGCTATCTACCAAACTCTGCGTTAATAAGCATATGCATATTAACCCATTTTAATCCTCATAGTCCCCTTTGGAGATAGAGATTATAATAATGCCCATTTTGTAGGAAACTGGGACCCTTCAAAGTCATGTCTGCACATAGCTGGTGAGAGGTGATGCCACAATTGTCCCCTAGCATGCATACCTGTACATGTCCACCAGAGCCTACCCTTTGAGTCACAGCATACCTTCATCTCCAAGAACATTATCTTGGTCTGGAGACAAGAGCCAGTTAGAAAGCTTATAAAGTACAAAGAGATTAGGCAGCCTTCACAGCGCACGCAATGAATACCACTGGTCACGATGCAATGGCTGTGTGGAAGTACTTGCTCAAAATGCTCAGTGGCATAGTGACAGCTGGTTCCTTCTTGCCTTTCTGCAGTGGGTCACAGGCACACACCTGCTGGAGATGCGGTCCTTCTACCACAACCATTGCTGACAAAATTCTGCACCCACTCAGGCTCTGCCATCCTGGTCATGGGAAGAAGACAAGAGCAGGAAATGAACAATTATTACACTCTTCTGTTTTTGCACCAAGTGGAATTATCATTATGTATATTCAACCAGTTTGCCAGAGCTTTTTTTTTAAGGTGCAATGTAGATTTTCTGTAAATATATGAGATCCTGGCACGTGAGTCTTACATTTACCCTTGAGGATAAGGATTCTTGCTGATAAGAAGTGAGCTATAAAATATGGATACCATGTCTCAAGTATTTAAGGATAAAGTGATAAACATGCAGATGGGGCCATTAATGAACATTAATTGCTTTAAATTAGGTTTTATTGTGCAGTGGGTAAATTGGAAAGTACACATTTGCATTGGTAATAGAAAATTAGTTTAAATGCTTCAGGAAGCAAAATATCACCTGATGTGCTAAAACCTGTTACTTGCGGTGGATTCGGAAGGAAACTTGAAGTGCACTGTATATGAAAATAAAATAATCTAGAGTGGGGTCCACCTGTGTGTGAACATCTCTGGTGTGAACACTCTAAGGCCACCGAGTTGGCATAGGCCAATAAGGATCCCAGATGGCGCCTGGTTTAATGTTGCTTGTTTAGTGTGTCACCAAAGTCTGGTGGTAATGAAATGGGACACAATAAATCTCAGTTATATGTTCCCTGGGGAGGTAATTAGATCTGTCTTCTCTCTCCCTGGAGGGCTTGTCTTAACATTTTCCAGAATACATTGTTACCTAGCCAGGTCTTATAAGCACTTGGAACGATGAAGTCACTTTCATCCCTCAGTGACTCGTTCAAGCTATGACCCATTGGAGCCCAAGCAAAAGAAGCCTTCCTTCTAGTCTCTCTCTTTCAGTCTCCCCAGTCATGGTTTAGACTCCTCTTTTCTTTATTTAATTTCTGAGAGGCTGCAAGGAGAACATCTGCACATTTAATAGTTCTTTCATATAGTTTTATCCCTTTGTATTTTAGAACATAAGTCACCATTTCTCTTCTCTTTACAGCTTTTTATTTAATTTTATGCTCCTACCCCCATTTTGGTCAGGATCCTGCTCTGAACGAGCTAGTGTTTAAAAATAGTAAAAACTAATAAAAGAGATGAATAATAAAGACATTGATTTCTTAAGGCAAAAAGTAGTAAGGAATTTCTTCTAAGGTTGTTCCATTGATGGTAGACAGCTGGAATGCTCTTCCTGAAGACCAGAAAGAAGTGAGTTTGTGAGAAAGAGCAGGAAATGGAGGCATAAGTAGACTAGGACTGGCCATTGTTGGATTCAGAAGACAGAGAGAGGTTAGAAATTTGGATTTGAGAGCCATCAGCTTGTAGATGGTTTTTGAAACCATGAAATGAGACGAGATGGCCCAAGGAATAAAGGCAAGAGGTAGAGTTATTAGAGAAAGGACTGTGCTTAGAGGTGCTTGGAAATTAAATGATCTGAAAGGGAGAGAAAAATCAGCAAAAAATAAAAAATAAAAGGATTCTGAAGAAAGGCAGATTAGAGATGAAAGAGGGAAATGCAGAGAATCTGGTGGCCTGGAAACCAAGGGAAGAAAAGGCTTTAAGAAGATGGGAGTGGCCAACTGGGCTTAATGCTGCCTAGAAGTGAGAGATTAAAGTCAAGTAAGAGGAGGTCCTTGTTGGCCTTGGCCTTGGCAAAGGCGTTTTAAGTGTTGCAACAGGAACAAAAGTCTGTTTGAAGTCTCTTCACAAGAGAATGGCAGATGAAAAGCAGAGCAAGTGAACGCAGACATCCTTTTCAGGTAGTCTGATAAAAAGAACAGAGGACAGGGGGGACCGTGAGATCAAGGGCAAATGATTTTTAAAGGTATTGGATTTTATAGCGGGAATGTGCACCAGTCAGAATAAGTCAGGAGAAAAGAGATCTAATGATGCCATAGAGAAAGGAGGTACCATGGAGGGGTGGTAGCCAGCACACAATGGGATTATTGATACTGGACACATCTGGATAGAAGTCAGGGTGCATGGGTACAGATGGAGGGAACTTTAGAGAGCCCATCAAATAAAATATTGAATTGTTCATTTCATATTACTGAAACAAATTTTGTTTCATGAAATCAATTTTTTTAGGCCTTCAAAAGCTATCCACTGGCCCTTGGAAGGGGGCCCATTCTCCCATGTAGATCAACTCATATCAGAGATGGAAAATGTTTCACTGTTGGTGCAGCTAAAGGGTTTGATCAATGTTTTCTGTCAGGTGAGCATAGCTGTACTCCTTGGAGGTCTGAATGATCTTTGCCCATGGTATCTGATTACTGGGACCAGTCTACAGGGTAACCAAGAACAGGATATGAATTAAGGGGGTTATTACTTACCCCTTAAAGATCAAGAAAGCATGTCACCAGAGTAATTTCCAATTTTGTCTAGACGTTCCACCTCTTTTGAAACCTGACCTCAAGAGAATCTTCTCTGGACCCATTTCCTTCCTTTTCTCTCATGGGTAGTTGGCAGATAGCTCACCTCATTGTTGAGAATGGTCCACATGTTCTCAAAGCCTACTGTGCAAGTTCAAGTGCTCTCACTCATACTCTTCCAAATCCTGAAACAAATCTGAAGGAAGTTTACTGTCCTTTACATCTTTCAAGGTCTTCTCATTGCCTTCAGGATTCAACTTCTTCCCCACATGATTGAGAGTTGCAGGAGGCTTCAGATTATACTCAAGTCATCAGGCAGGATTTATCCTAGATCCTTATTTTACAGAGGACAGTTACCACAAAGCAGCTATTGAGTACATTCTTCTAGGGCGGTTATAATAAAATACTCTAGGCTAGATGACTTCAAGAGAAATTTGTTTTCATATAGCTCTGGAGATTACAAGTGAGGCAGTTAGTGTGACTGGGCCCCTGAAATTAAAAAGCAGGAATGTCTTGGACCTTGAACCTACAGACCACACTTTGCTAGAGATCCCAGAAGTGGCTTCTCCTTATCTCTTGCAAATTTGTTTTTCCATACCTGAGTCCCTCTCTAGGAGGGAGGTCTCCTTTCCTAGAATTTGAATCCAATCTTGGCATTGTGGTTGGTCAAACTCACAACCCATGACTTGGCAACATGGATGGCCTCTTCCTGAGCCAGCTTCTAGCCCTTACCAATCAGCTGTCTCTCGGGCTCATCTGAGTGAAAGGTGAAGCCCACTACAATAAAGTTATAAAAACCCTTAGTATGAGTCTACTGCCATACCACCCTGAACGCGCCCAATCTTGTCTAAAAACCCTTACTTAGTATGGGAGGGCAAGTTCTCTTTCTTGGCTGCCAGCTCATCTTTCCTGAACTTCCAGGTTCTGGTGAGTCCTCATCTCAGCTGCCTGGGCTTAGATGAGGGGAGAAGCCCCTGACCCCTACTCCCACATGGGCTCTGTACCCCTCTTGCTCTTCACACAGAAGGAGCACTCCACACTTTTTCCTCTTTCCTTCTTTTAATTGAATACATGTAATAAAGTCTCTCTAAACCTCTCTGGTGTATATATTTCAATTCTTTAAATTCATAACAGAAGAATCCAGGATACTTTAAATTTGTAGGGGTATTGAGATGTTGGTTTATATAGCAAGGAGCCCCAAAATTCCTATTTCAGAAGTTCAGGAGTCTGCAGGGTTGATTCCTTCTGAGACCTGTGAGAAAAGATCTGTTCCATGCTCTTCTCTTTCTGTCTCCCCCCCCCTCTCTCTTCCTCCCTGGCTTATGGGTGACATCTTCCTGCTTGCTGGGTGTTCCCTGTGTGTGCACCTATGTCCAAATTTCCCATATAAATAAAGATACCAATCATATTGGATCTAATTTTAAATTAGCCTCTCTTTACAGACTCTTTTCCTCTAAATAAGTGGATATGGGTTTAGGAGTTTGTACTCCAGCAAATGGATTTTGGAAGGGCCATCATACAAAGTTAAAATTGACTCAGTCTTAATTCTTTAAATCAAAGTCCTAACTAACAGCAAAGAGTTTTATAAGTTGAGAACATTCTATGACTTTCAATGAAGCCAGTATCTTCTTACCCCACCAGCCATATTTTCAATATTTACTCCCTGAGAACAGTGTTTCTAAAATAATTTCTGTCATTTATATGTACATATCTAAATTGCATTCTCATGCAGTTGATTTTAATGATAAATATTAAGCACTGGCTCCACAGTATGTAATATGAGGCATTTGTTCACCTGTACTTATACATGTATATATGGTCAGCATGTACCCTGTGTTTTTGGTATTATTTACCAAATTATTTTGTACTATTTAAGTACTGTGTGTTCATATGTGAGCCACAAAGACATTCTAGTTTTTTTCTTGAACTATATTTTTTAAAGCTAGGGCTTCACATTGCTTTGTTTCTTTGGTTAGTTTTTGTACCTATTACTATAGTATCCTCAAACGTTCTGTTAATATTGCAAACTCCTGGCAGGATGGTCACACTTATGAGGTCATATCTATGTCCACCTTGTTTCTTTGATGGCATCACTTTGAAGTCCCTGCTTCCACCCTAGGCTGTATTCATGGACATTTCGTATCACTCTCTTTCCATCCATTCTATAAGAATCACTCATTGCTGTCCTGCTGGATTCTCTGTTTCTTTGAATCAGGTCCTTTCTTGTTTTATCACTTCTTGTTGATGTGGCACATATTCTAGCACCTTCTGAGAAAGAGTTGTCTCCTATCTCCTAGTGCTTCTGAGAATCTGCATCTAATTTTGCTTCTTGACCTCTTGAAGGTACACTATTTTGCTTCATTTACTGTAACTAATTACACCACATAAGGTGACTTTAAGCAACAGAAGTGTGTGCCTCACACATCTGGAGATCAGAGTTCTAAAATTAGTACAAAACTAGCAGACACTAGGGCATTGGCAGGTCACACTTCCACTGGTGCCCCTGGAGGAGGAGAGATTCTTCTTGGCTTCTTCCAGCTTGCGATGGTTGGCAGCCTTCCTGTGCTTGGCACCATCTCCCAGTCCAGTATCCTCAAGTCTCTCTTGGTTCTCAGTTTGTGAAATCCCTTTGCCTACCTAGAATAATCCCATTATTAAGATCCTTAACTTCATCAAGAAGACCAGTTAAGATCCTTAACTTAATCACAAACACTGCTTTTCCAAACATGTAACATTTACAGGCTCCAAAAATTAAAACCAGCCATCTTTGAATAGCACTGTTCATCCAACAGGAGGTAAACTAGAATTTCAGTGTTCCAAGATCAAGAAATCTTCCTTCAATGAAACTTCATAATGCTGTGTTTTGTTGGTATTTTTTATTAATGATTTTGCTATGTGGGTACTTTATAGACAATTATTCTAGAAATCTATGTACTTTATTTCAATGATATTTTCTTTATTGATATCTAAATGATTGTCTCTCCAATATTTTTCTTGTTCCTTTTTAAGATTTCCTACTAGTTAGCTTTTGACTCTCTATTATTCATCTGATTTAACTATATTTTCTCTTATGGTTTCCATTTTTGCAATTTATTTATTCCAAATTATGGGAAACTTCTCTCAAATCTTCTAATCATTGACTCAGTATGTAATATTAAGATTTTGATATCTAATACAGTGCTCATCCTTTTATGGCATCAAATTTTTATTTCATGATCATGATATTTATATTGTTTTCTTTTCTGAAGACTTCTTAAATTAATTTAAATTAGATTTCTGAAACATTGATTTTTCTGAGTTTTTTCTTTTTAATTTAAATTTACCTCTTCTTTCCATGTAGGAGGATTTCTTTAAATGTCTGCATATTTTCTCATTCTTCATAGTGAAGTGATCAAAACTCAGAAATTGATCACAAAGAGAGTGAGGGTCTTAGCTGGATGACCTCCACATGTCAAATTCTCCAAATCATTGTTACCATACAAATGAGCTTATTTCTTAGACAGAAATCCTGATCCTCTCCCCTGGGGGTGTGAGCCAGCCTGCTAGTGCTCTTGGGAGATGAATCAAGCTCCCTTCAAGAGCAGATTCTCATTTAGCCTCTGGCTTACACCTCTCTCTCTCTTGCTTCTCAAATGGCCTCCTTGTCCCTTGGTTCACTTTACTCAGTATCACAGCACAAGATACAGGATGCCTGGGGGGGGGGATCCAAGAGTCACAGCTCCCCTCTAGCTTTTTGGAGGTTCAGGGGTTCTCAACACTTCCTGTCCCATTTCCATGCCACTCCCACAACACAGAGACATATTTTGAGTCTACTTCTTTTTCATGTTTCAGGAACAATCAGTGACAAATGTATGCAATCAACTCACTGTGTCTAACTTAACCATGAAATAAAAGTAAATGTAACATACAAATACACCATTCTAGCTTCTACTGTGTCATGCACAGCCTTTCTTCTAGTTCAAGGTGAAGTTCAGAGTTCAGACTGCTTGCCATCATTGCAGGGCTCCAGCATCTGCAGCTGATCTGCAGGGAACAAATGTTTGGACAAAGATGAGAGAGAGAATCAAAATAGAAAAGACATACAGCTCTCTCTCTCAATACAGATTGTAATTTTTGTATAAATTTAATTCTTTAAATTAGATTTCTCTTAAATCTAAAGCCTGTTTTATAAATTTTTAAGGGAAATTTTCTGTATATGTACTTAATATATAATAATATATAACATATATATAATATAATATAATATATAATATAATAAGTTCAATAATAGAAAACAAATGGGGGAGGGAAAGAAAATAGAAGGAAAGAATATGATCAAAGTATATGGTAGACCTGTGTGGAAATGCCTTTATGAAACCTATCACTATGTACAATGAGAATGCAATAATAAAAAAAAAGTTAAGCAAACTCTATTTCCTTCTAAAGATAAGACTTTC
>PVHP010045106.1:0-13894 GCA_004024765.1 Zapus hudsonius | reverse complement strand
ATCTTACTTGACCACACAAAATACTCCCCACTACTCGGCACCTCCAATTCCTCCCATGGGACTAGAGGCAACCTTTTCTCAGGGCACAGAGCATCTTGTTATGCCCTTCTCTGGGGCCCAGGAGGCCTTCTCAGCTGACATTTACATAACCAAGGGAGTGTACTCAAGTGTTCTTAAAGAACAAGCAACATTTCCCTTCCAGGTGATGTTCCTCTCCCAACTCGACTGTGTGAATCAGCCGGCACTAAAAGAGGAAAAGGGAACTCTCGTATTTAATCTGCGGGTACACCCTTTTTAATAGAGCATATTACCTTGCTATGCTAATACACCTAGATGCTGCCCTGCTGCTTTAATATGTTTGAAGACGATCAGGTGGCAATTTAGGTCATTACAGTCATTCCAGCTTACAGATGGAAAACGGAAAAGATGTTGCAGCAGTGGCTGAAAATGTGTAAATTCCTCAGCCCCCTCAGATTGCTCTTCTTATGAGACTTTGCTGTTTCTGTGGGCCCAGCTTCCCTTCCTATTTCTCATACTCTGACCTCAAGACAGACTACATACATCACAGCAATCTCGTTCCAACTCTACACGTTGAGGGTAGGGGCAGCGTGTGGGGAAAACATCCAAGGCTTGTTTGATTTTGCATGTGTACCAAAGCACACCTGTTTTTTGTGGGGACAGAGGTCAATATCATGGGTCCTCCTCAGTTGTTCTCCACCTTATTTTTTGAGATAGAAACTCTTATTGAACCCAGAATCACTAATACAGCTGGGCTAGCTAGCCAGTAAGTCCGAGATCCTTCTGTCTGTCTCCCTAGTGCTGGGATTACAGTTGATCTCCACCACAGTCTGCTTTGACTTGAGTTCTGGGAATGAGAATTTACCCATCTCCCCAGCTCATGAGCAATATTTGTTAAAAAGCCAGCTCTCCAGATGTTCCCCAACCTTTAAAAAAAAAAGCCCATAAGCCAGAGGAAATCCCTTAAAGGTTCTCTCTTTTCATCCTCACGTATTGAGGTTGAATCAGGAAACCCCCCAATCACCCTGGGGTATCGTTAGCTTTTGTTCCTTGCCCAATGAATGTATCAGCCCTTGATTGGGTGCTGCACTGCACCACCTGCTACGATCCTTCCAGGTGTTCTTGAAAATGACACTCCAGCTAACAAGTTGGAAGTTTTCCTGCTCGTGTCTGGGACTGGAGGTGCCTGCCATCGCTGCCGTCCAGATGGTCCCGTTTTTTCAGCATTAGAGATTCTAGGAGACCCTAATAGTACTTCAGGGCATCACCAGACAGGCTCCCACCCCAGAAACCCCTTCTCCTTTGCAACTGGAAGGCAAGATATCACAGACGTCCTGGTGAGTATTTCCCACTTTAAGAGTTCTGGGTGCCTTTCAGTGAAGAAGCACACCTCAAATTCAGATGCTTATTCCAATGCTTGCTGTCTTTAAACTTTGCAAAATCCACTTGGTGTAATTTGAAGAAGTAGTCACTAGATGGCAGGCTTTAACCTCCTAAAAGAGCCCCAAAGCCTCGACTCATTACTGCCTGCAGGACCAGGGACAGAGCAGAGGCATCTCCTCATTTATGAATATTCCCAGAAACAGCTTAAGAAGATCTCACACTCCTTTAGGGAGTTTATTTGCTTTGGCATTCTTTGGTTTAAGAAGCATAATTCCCTAATCATGTGTCAGGTGAGTCACTTTTAGATTTGAGTTCCTCCGTACACAGAAAAGAGAAAAATATTCTACCTGGAAGATTCAGCACAGGGGTGTCAGAATATATATATATATATATATATATATATATATATATATATATATATATATATATATATATATATAATATGCGGGTTGTGCACCCATGTGGTAACTACAGAGCAATGCTGTTTTCCAGAGTTTCCCAGAAATAAGTAACTTACCTGCTGGCAAAATAAACGATTATATACATTGCTGGAACACACACAGCTCAGAGGAATAAAATCATATTAACAATGACTCACCAATGCTGTTCAAGTTTCAACTGCAATTATAATGTTCACCCATCACTCTCGCTTGTTCTTTTGTTCTAATGATTTAGTCACTGACTAAAAAACTGGAGAAAATAAGGATGAAAGAATCCATGTTTTAAGGAGTCTGGCTCTACCTTCTAACAGCAGAAAACAGAAAAATCTGTTCCATCTTGTTTTCAAGAGAGAATTATGCGCTCACACCCAGAGGTAATCTATCAGATAGAGAAGGGGCTCTGGAGAGACAGGGACACACACTGGGGACGGTGCTCACGAGAGCAGAAATAATCCAAGTTCTCTTGAGCAAGAGGAGGAAGTAATTTGGTTGCATCTGGATCAAGCAGATTTCAGAACAGTAAGAATCAGATAAGGGAACAGAGCGAGTTAATAGAAGACATTTTAAACTCACAATTAAGATATAATTTCCTTAGGGCCTTGAAAATAACAATAGTTTCCAGAAGGTAGTTAGCATGCAGACTTAGAGATTACTTCAGCTCTTCCTGTTCATAAAGATGCACTCATGGGTCCACCCACAAGAGTCGGTAATTAGATTCTACTACTCCCTGTCCCAAGCAGTCTTGCACAGTGACCATTAACCTCTACCCAGAGGTGGAAGAACTGGTCCGAGATTGCCATCTACACAGGTCAGGGCTCATAAAGACAGCAGCAATTAACCTCCCTCCATGCATGTGTCTGCCTGGGAGGGAAACGGGACAGGACAGAGCGTGGTACATTAAAAAGCATTTATAAACAGTAGGTTAGAAGAGCTCAGGGGAAGAACCTTGTAATGAGTGATGGTTATTAATGACCATTATTATTCCTTGTCCTGACCCAAGGACTAGTCTTTCAAGATTGTTTACTTAGTATGCAGAACTCTAGGCTCCGACAGGAGGAGTTCTGAAACTCTGCTGTTAAAATGAGAGTTTTGCAGAGATACGAAGCAGCTCCATGAAGTGAAGTTCTCTTCCTAAAATTCAGTAAATATTTATACAGATATGAATGAAAATTTTAGAGCCCCTCCCCCATGTTCTACCAGCAGAAAAACAGATCAATTCTCTGTGTTGTGAATCACATAATGGAGGGTGTGAGGGTGGGTTTAACATGAATGAGATATTGATTTCCCCTTGTTACTTGATTCAGCTTCATCCTTTCGGATTGTCAAAGGCCTCTGTGACAACGTTAACTGTCGTCTGGAGGGCAATCGGGAGCTGTGTTTTTCTGGTCTTTTACATATTCATAAAAGTTTTGAACTCACATTATCACAGTACAAAAAGAGGATTCCATGAAAGCCCTCAAATATGCCTGGTTCTTTTTTGACTTCATAGAGATTGAATGGGTCATTTCAGAGGCACTGAGAAAAAGGATACACATATGTCGCTTTGTAAAAATGGAATTAGTACTCGGTGAGCGTTCCATCACTGTAACAAAACACCCAAGACAATCAACTTAAAAGAAAGAAAGATTCACCTTGACTCAAGGTTTGAGAAGTTTCAGGTAATGGTTGCTTGTCCCTTTCACTCTGGGCTTGTGGCAGGCAGAACATGATGGAAGGGCACACGTGGTGGTCAAGGTTGATTACTTTATGGCAGCTGTGAAACAATGAAAGATAGGAAGGGGTTGGATCTCAATATCCCCGTCAATGGCACAAGATAACATAGCTTTCTTTTACTAGATACCACCTTCTACTTGCTCTGCCTCCTCTCAATAGTACTACAGGCTGACAACCAACAGCTTTTAGTATATGGGCCTTTGGGCATCATATAAGATCCAAAGCATAGCAAAACCATTCATGTTATTACAGACCTCAATATGTCTTAGAGATCTTTCTATGTCAGGGCAAAGACAGCTCCCTTATTTTTTATCAGCTGCATAAGTATTCCATGGTATGAATTCACTTTCACTTCTTTAACCCTCCTTCCACTGATGGTCTGTCAGAATGTCTTCCCTTCTCCATTTATTATAGTGATACGATGTACTTTGGCCTTGAAAACAGTTCCTTGATATACACACAGCCAGAGGCAAAGTGGTGGTAGAATAGGTCTTAGATGACAGGGTTTTATGTCTTAGGATAACCCCTCCCTGGCCTTGGTAGCCCATGGCCCCAGTGATAGGCTCTGGACATGTGAAAGATTTCCTCACTCCTGCCTCACCCCACCCCATCCCACACCACTCAAGACAAATGTAGATGAGGTTGAGAGGGAACCATCCGACCTGGAGACACCTCCCAGTTAAAATGAGGTAAAAGGATTAAACACAGCACCCTGAAAAAGAGGCCATGAGACAATTCAAGAATAGAACAGAGCGTACAGAGTTAACACAACAAAGAAGCAGCAACATATCAGCAGAACTCAAAGTGGACAGACACCTCTCCCACAGCCACAGTTTCCCAGTGGACAGGGCATAAGGGGAAGAAAGGTGAGGACAGTCTGAATTACATTTTTGGTCAAAAAAGACTGAGTTCAACTAAAGACTCCCATATTTGCTTTGAACTGGCAAGGTCAAGCTTACCAACACCAACAAAAAGGAACATCTTAGTGTTCACTTGGTAAGGCTGTTGTATGCATTGATACAACGGAAATGCTATTATCTTAGATTCTTGGAGACTAGAAGTTGGAGATAAAAATAGTTCCATGAAAATCTTAGCCATTGCATGGCTTATAGAAATGTCACCCATAGGAGGCTGGGGAGATGGCTCAGTAAGTAAAGCATGAAGACTTGAGAACCCAAATAAAAATTCCAGGTGTCATGGCATTCACTTGTAAACCCAGTGTCAGGGAGGTGGAGGCAGGTGGATCCCTGGGGCTTGCTGGCCAGCTGATCAAGCTTACTTGGCAAGTTCTAGGCCAATGAGAGACCCTCTAATGGGAAAAAAATGAAAGTGCCTGAGGAACAACACCCAACATTGTCCTCTGGCCTCCATAGACATATGTGCACACAAGTGCACGCACACACATAATAGGTACATAGATGCACAGGCACACACATACAGAGGCACACTCAGAGGGCAATATCACAATCTCTATCTGCCTCTTCTGATGATGTTCTCCCTATACATATGTCTGCTTCCAAATTCCCCCTTCTTTTAAAGGTCATATTAAATTTGGGATAACCATTGTGACCTCATTTTAACTTGGTCACTTCTGTAAGGACCCTATCTTTAAATAGGATCATATTCTGGGGTGTTTAAAGGTTAGAACTCCAATATATCTTTGGGATGGAGAGTTAAAGCTTAACCCATAACAAGTGATCAAGTTAACTAAAAAGAAATATTATTCTCTGAGGGTATGCAGATCAGTGTCTTCTTCTTTCATGCCTGAGTTTCAAACTACATGATTTGAGTTTCAAACTACATGAGTTTCAAACTGCATGAGATTTGAACCTTTGCAGACCACTGCTGTTCATCCTACCAGACAAGAACTTTGATAACTTCCCATGGAAAAGCAACAAAACATGCAGAAATAGACCCCAGGGAGCTGCTGTGGATTAAACTACTAGATTAAGTCAAAGTCCATAAAGGAAAACTGGTGTATCATGATAGATGATGGTGATGACAGAGGATGGCTCCCCCACTCCAGCTGGGACATCTAAGCATCTCTTTCCTTGCCCTAGAGTTCCTCAGAGGCAGTTCCTCAGCTCCAGTCCCCAAGACTGTCACTTGACCGAAGTGACAAGACTCACTTGACCGAAGCCATTATTAGCTGTTTTCCCTTCAGGTCTCACTTCCCCCTTCCCTATCATTGCCTCTCCAGTGAACTCTGGGCACGCAGATCTTTGTCTCAGGGAGCACCCCACCAGAGGGAAAACCCCTGCTGAATTAGGTGATTTCTGCACTGTAAACCAAAGTTGGATTTGCTAAGAAAACCTCTGTGGGTTTGGCACTGCAGCATAAGATAGGATGAAACACAAAGAGGACAATCTGAGACAGGCAACCAATCAGATTTTTGGTTAAAAGCATGGAGATTCATGGGTTTCATTGAGAGAGAAAAAGGGCAGGCCTGGTGGAGATCAATTCTCTCTCTGTTCTGGCATCGAGAACCAGTGTCCTTTTGATATAGGAGAAAGTCCTTCATCCATTCACCCATCTTCTCCATTCCTTTCATGTCCTGTCTGCTCATGCATGAAAGTATCGTGAGCATCCTGAGCACATGGCATGGCCAGCTCGCTGGATTCCTTATATACCTGCCTGGACAGGCCTCAGATGGTTTCCTCCACCCTCCAGACTTCTTATGCTTCTAACGTCTAGCTTTCCCCTCTGGAATCCAGCTTCTCTGCCTGTGGTGGAGCCATCAGTCCCATTCAGAAGAGGATGTCTATGAAACCCATGTTGCCTTGGAGCTCACACTGAGTTCTCCCAGGATTGGAATAGAGTAGCTACATGGAGCCCTTTTGCCTGGGTCCCAGTTGGTTCAGATCCAAAGGGCACGTGATGTGATTAATTCAAACTCTTAAACAATAGCCATCACTAAATATGCTCTTTTCATGAAAGAACAGTGGAAGGACTGTTTCCTTTATTTGATTGGCAAGAGAAGTGTTTCACTGCCATGTGCTGTGGACTGAAGTGCAGATGAGCATCCTGGGAACAAGTTGACAGCCACAGGTGTCATGAATCACAAAGCCCAATTCCAGCTGCAAACATTTGACCGTCTCTTACTCATTTAATGAAGTTTAGTTCCTCACACCTCCCTAAGCCACCTGCTCTGGGAGGAGATTCACTTGATTTGTGGCCCAAGAAAGGGAATTATCTGTGTGTCCTTAGCCAAGTCACTTCCTTCTCGGAGCTGGAGGGAGCCTATCTCTTTTCTCCTATTTTCTTTTTCCCCAATCTGCACTGCAAGAGCCCCATGAGCAAATGTGCCTTTTCTCACCTAGTCTTTGCCTCCTAATTGGTCTTGAGCTATAGCCAATGTAGTGCCTCACGCCCATATCCCTCTCCATTGACATATGTTATCCTGAACTCCTTCAAACTGTAGGACTCTGGTGCTGTGTGCCCAGAATCCTCTACACACTCAACATTTTAACTCTTCAATTCCCTCTGCCTAGAACCCACTGCCTCACTCTACCTTGAAGTTGTGTAACTATAAAGTATCCCCAGAGATGTTCCTTCCTCACTTGTGCAGAAGCCAGATCCTTGGAAATTCAGAAGAGACCCCAATAGCTGTCCAGTCCATCAGAGAAGAGCCCCTGGGGGTAAAAAAAAAAGTGAGCACATAGAGCCCTGTACTGGAAAGAAAAGAGAATGGTATTTCGTGTTACCCAGACAGGACAGAGAGACAAAGAGAGATGAAGGAGCCAGGCCCACCATCCTGAGGTATGCCCTGGGACTTATCAGAAACTCATTTGTATTGAGAAAAATGAGAGGAGGAGAAGAGAGAGTGATGTCACGCTGAGACCATGGGACCCAGACATTGTCCTGAATAAGCCCACTGGGGCTGAATTGTGTAACATCAAGGGAGTACTGGCAGTTGTGGGAAATTTGCTGCCTTGGATATGACCAGAAGAAACCCTCACACTCTATAACCTGACACCCCAGGGATGCCATCAGGCTTTCCACTGGGGCAGGGCTCCCCGGAGAGACCAAACCACAGCAGAAAGAACAGAAGAACCACAGCAGTTCTGAGCTAGGAAAAGGAAATTAACCAGTTGGCCCTCCTCTATGAAACAGGAACAAGTCAAATTCAAAAGCAGATGTTTTATCCCCACGATAAGAAGGTCAGAGTTGCTTATGTGCTCTTGGTCTGGGGTCCTTGACTGTCACTGTCACCTTACTACCAAGTCAAGGGTCAAGGTGTGATCATGGTCTTAGAATGCCATTCTCTGTTCATGTAGTTACTTGGGCTCATATATTACCTCTGTCTTAGTGGCAAGGACCCTGGACTGAGTGGTAAGAACCATAGACTTGGTCTTGGCTCACACATACGAAAAAGAAAGAAAGAAAGAAAGAAAGAAAGAAAGAAAGAAAGAAAGAAAGAAAGAAAGAAAGAAAGAAAGAAAGAAAGAAAGAGAGAGAGAGAGAGAGAGAGAGAGAGAGAGAGAGAGAGAAAGAAAGAAAGAAAGAAAGAAAGAAAGAAAGAAAGAAAGAAAGAAAGAAAGAGGGAGGAAATCTTTAATCTAATTCCCATTCCCATTTCGCTACTTCAGAAAATAGATGCATAAACCAGGATACCTCTCAGGTTCCTTCTATCTCTCTCTCTTTTTTTCCCATCTCTTAAAATATCTCTAACTCTTATTCTTTTAAAGATACACAATGGTTTAATTGCTTGCATGGGCCACATTCAGGAAGCTGGAAAAGAGGAAGATAGTGAAGAATAACACCTTTTTCAAGATACCATTAAAAAGTAATTTATATTTCAAGACTTCCATTCTGTCTTCTTGGAAAGCCTGAAAGAAATTCCTTCCTTTATCCGGTTGCCAGACAACCTTTCTATTGAGGCTTTCATTTCCCTCTGTATAAAAGAAATACAAATCGGGCTTCAGATACTGGTTGAGAGTGAAAGCTGACTTCAGGTGTCCCTCAGCATGAACATGAAAGATGACTGCCCATCAGTAGTTTGGCTGAAATTGAAAGAATTTAAGGAAAATACTCAAAGACAGCTGATGAAACTAAAAATTGCTGATACTGGAGGCTAGAGGAAGCTATAGAAAGGATGGATAATTAAATAGTTCCTTGTATTTAGTGATTCTCTATTTTGCAAAAATATCTTCCTAAATGGTATTTCATCCTCATATTAGCCTTTTGAGTACAAAGGACAGATAATTTCCTTTTAACTCACAAGAAAATTACATTCAAAAGGACAAGTGACTTTTTAGGACCTAAATAGCGACAGAGCAGGTTTAAATCTCTTGAGGAGAATGGGTTCAGGGACCCTTGGGTTCCTTCCAGTGATTCTCTGGAGCCCAAGTTTCCATCCTCTCTAGCTTTGTACTTGGCCTTTGGGTAAAGATGTCACCAATCAACATCTGGAGCCCAGCACAGAGAAAGATAGGACGGCAATAGACTGACAAGGTAGCACTAGGTAGGAAAATCCAGGCCGACTTTTGGAAAGGAAAGGGGACTCTCATTTCACATGGGTCAAGCCCCAGCCCAGCTCCTGAGAGAACATCCCCTGGGCAGCTAGAGTGTCTCCCCCTAATTAGGACTCAGTGCAATATTTTAGGAAGAAACAGAAATTAATTCAACTCTTAGGATACTTAAATTAGGATATAGCCAACTCAACAGCTTGCTTATATTCTGGGTCCCTAGCATCACTCTGTCAGTTGCAAGGCTAAAGGCCACTTGTCACACTGGAATCTGTTTGTTTATATGTGCCTGTTCCTATTAGACTATATTCCTTTGAGGGCAAAGACTGATGAAGCATCTAGGTGTTTCAAGTAGGCTGGAGTGGGGGAGGAAAAACACGTCCGTTTAATCTATTAAATTGCAGGACTGGTTTACTGAGCCATTCATGCCAAGAGCAGCATAGCATCCATCCAGAGCAGAGCTGCTCTCAGGAGAAACCAGGCATGGAGAAGCTGCCTAGGCCCAATCCTGTTGTCTCTGGAAGCTGCATAATTATTAATCATCATCCTTTTGTTTGCTAAGTCAGACCCAGCATTGGCAAGGCCTCCTTTAGAGCTACCAGTATGATAAAATAGAAGCACAGAAAGGAGAAGCGGGTGCCCCACTAGTCCTGGACTCTACCTGTGTCCCTGTGTAGTGGTTTGAATATAGAATGTCCCCTAAGGATCATGTGTTTGAATACTTAATCTCGAGCTGGTGGTACTGTTCTGGAACGTTGTGGAACCTTAGTAGATAGAGCCCTGCTGGAGGAAGTATGTCACTTTGGGAGTGAGTACTGAGGTATAGCCCAGCCTATACCTCTCTCTCTCTCTCTCTCTCTCTCTCTCTCTCTCTCTCTCTCTCTCTCTCTCTCTCTCTCTCTCTCTCTCTCTCCTTTTTCTTCTTCATCACTGCCAAGGTGACACAGGCTTTCTGCTTAGATCTGCAATGTCATCCCTATCATGATGGACTCTACCTTCTAAAACTGTGCACCCTTTTTCTTCTACAAGGTGCTTTCGGATGGGTATTTTATCTCATCAACAAGAAAGTAACTGATACACCCTGGATACCCAACAGGCTGGTAATTCCATTTCCTTGCCATTTCTTTTTTTTAAATATTTTATGTGTGTGTGTGTGTGTGTGTGTGTGTGTGTGTGTGTGAGAGAGAGAGAGAGAGAGAGAGAGAGAGAGAGAGAGAGAGAGAGAGAGAATGGGCACGCCAGGGCCTCCAGCCACTGCAAATGAACTCCAGACACATGTGCCCTCCTGTGTATCTGGCTTTACATGGGCACTGGGGAATCAAACTCAGGTCATTCTGCATTGCAGGCAAGCACCTTAACCGCTAAGCCATCTCTTCAGCCCATCCTTGCCATTTCTTATACCTCCTTCCCCATAGTTTATGTAATATCTGCCCCATGGCTTACTCATCCTATATGGCATCTGGCCAGTGGAAAATGCACTTTACCTGCACTTTCAAATGGATTATTGAAGTTGAGGCTGGGGTCCCATCTCAATACCTTTTTTTCCTATCCAAAAATAATCCACAAATTTGATCTCGGGAGATATTAAGTAACTTAAGCAGTAGCCCAGCTAGTGGCATAACCCAGGTCTTCAAGCATTAATTCAGTCTCTTTTTCTTTTTTAAAAAGTATTTATTTATTTATGTGTTTATTCATTAGAAGGAGAGAGAGACAGAAAGAAAGAGGCAGACTGAGAGAGTGACTATGGGCTTGTCAGGGACTCCAGCCACTGCAAAAGAAACTCCAGATGCATGTGCCACTTAGTGCATCTGGCTTTACTTGGGCACTAGGAAATTGAACCCAGGCCATTAGGCTTTGCAAACAAGTGCTTTTAACCACTGAGCCATCTCTCCAGCCCCCTCAGTCTCTCTATTGTACCACAAAACTCCTCTATAATGAAAGCTCATAGTGGTTCCTTGTGGCTTAGCACATCAGACTTCAATGTCTGTTCAGACTTCCCACTCTCCTATCTTTTCAGCCTACACAAAAGATTCTCTTTGCTAGCCAAGCACACCTTCTGGTCATCTCCTTGTCCTTTCTTTCAGACAAGCATAGCAATGATTGCATGCCTCTTTCTAAAAATTCATTTCTTTTTTCCTTCCTTGGAAATCTGGTTCAGATTTCATTCAGGGCACCCACCCAAATTAGAGCTATTTCACGCATTCCACCCTGAACACACACACACCTTAGTATTTTAGCCATGTTACTGTTCTCTTCATGTAGTGCCAAGTTCACTACATGAACTTGGCCTGTGGATAGGGGACGCTGAATGCAGATTTGAGGGATGAATCAATGAATAAGTAGATTATGGGGATTCAGTCTATGAACCATCTGTCAAATGTTTCCCTTCCTCACTCTTCCCACTATATAAACTCAGATAGCCTGCTTATCTTTTCTCCCATGAGCCATCAAAAGTCTCCTAAGAGCTCCCCTCCCTTCCCTCCTTCTTCTCCTCAGATTTCACAGTGACACCTGAATAAACTTCACCCATTCTTCATGATTCACTAGTGCCTTGCAAATAAAGCCAAAAGCTTTTAACATAATATCCCAGGCTCTTCACAATCAAGTCTGAAATAACTCTCACTTTCCACCGTTGACAAAGCCATGCATGAGTTAACCATTCAAGGACAGGGTACATGCACTTGCATTTATAAGTCTTCATGCTGGTCCCCTTGCCAGCAGTGAGAGCTTCCCTTTTGTCTGGTGGTCTCTTGCTAGTGTTTGGGGCCCTATCACAAATACCACCACCAACCCCAGAGCTAGCTGTGCCCTTATCTGAGCCATCACAGCTTGAGTCCACCCACACTGAACACAGTGCATTGTCATTGCTAGCCGGTCAGTCTTGCTTTGCGTTTGCCAGCCTCTTGAAAGTAGGACCGAGTGTTCCTGTCTTTCACATCCACAGCCCCATTAGAGGGCTTAGCTCCTAGGAGGCTCTTGGTGTTGCTGATTAAGTGAACAAAGCATCTTGCTCACACAGTGTTAATTTGCATTCACTCTGAATCATACACTGTAGAGCTGAAAGAAATAATAGAAAATTTCTTTTCTAGCTTGCTCATTTTGCAAATGAAAAAAACTTTGGCCCATAAAGATTTAAAGAGATTTGTTCTCAAGGTCATAAGAAGGAAGAAAGGGGTATTGACCCCTGGTCATCTGAGTCATACCATCTTCTACTTTATCACACATAAGAAGTCATAGCACCAAACCAAAGAGGTGCTTACTTCATGAGTTAAAAAAACAAGAGTTACTTCTTTCCTATAAGGCTCTATATACCCATTAGAATTCAAATATGGCTGACTGCCTGACATTTGCAGACTGGAAGTTCTGCTTTGTAACTGTGAAGTTACCCCTTGCTATTTTGAAGTGCACTGTAGGGAGCTGAGTCAATTGATTTGAATTTTTTTTTTCAAATCCTCAGATCCAAGATGCCCTTCAAACTCCTCTTAGGAAGGTGTGTATTGAAAGAGTTAAGTGAAATAAGTATGAACCTTAATTTCCTCTAATATCCAAAATCAAACTACAGAGTTTCAAACTAATGTAATTAATCTAGGCATACACTAGGTCTGATGCTTCCCATTCAGTCTTCTGTCTCACAAGATGATGCTGAGGATAATTTTTACTCCTCAGATGGGCAAAGCAAGGAAAGATGAGAATAACGATCATCTTAGTAATAGCAGACTCATGTGATGCAGAGGAACCGACAGATCAGTGAGAAAAGAGGCACTCAGATTCTTCTAGCTTTCAATCATCCACCACGCCCCGACACAAAAGGAAAATGCTCCTTTCCAAGAAAAAAAATTAAATGAGCTCATACGTTACTCTTTTGAGCTTTGCAAGGCAATGAGTTCATCACTCTTTCCTGTCTGTCACCACCCTCAGCATCAGTTTGGGTTCTGCAGGAGAGTCAGTGTCTTAAAAGGCTCTAAGAATTTTGTTCAAGTAAAGACACAACAAAGATTTTTCAATCACTTGCCAAAGAAAGGGAAATGGCCACTTTAGCGAGATGAGTAGCATTAAGCGTACATCATGCACTAATGTATGCACAGCCTGTAAGCAAGGGGGTTACCTTTGTGCTGCTGCTCATACACCCCATTTCTACCCCTTTGTCCTGCTGACAGTTAAAACAGGCTTTGGTAGTCACATTACTGTCATTTTGTGCTATCTCGAAGTTAAATCATAATGAGCTTTGAGATTGTTGGTTGTTTCTTTCTTGTTTCTGTAGAAATGTGGTTCCTTTTTCATTTTGGAGGATCTGAGACTCCAAGTTTCTATGATTGCCTCTTACGCCTTCTCTTTTATTCTCTTCTCTTCTTTGGCTCAAAAAGCAAACTCATTACCAAACCAAATGTATAAGCCTCCCACACAGCATCTAAGGGAGAAAGATTTCCCATTTAATACAGAGGAGCCATTTCAGAGACTAGACATGGTCCGCAGCATCGTTGGCCTATGGAGCAGTCCAAGTGTAAACTCACTGATGAATTCCTTGGGTTTGAACAAAGTCACTGACATGGAAAAGCAGCTATTTGTGATACAAACACTTTATAATTTAATAATTAAAATAATGAGAATGATAGAGTTTAGGAGCAAGGTATCCTTCTCTTGCAGGTAGTTAGGAACAGAGGCCGGAAAGAACATAGATCACTCAAGATGGCCATCAGGGACAGTTCCTTGGTTCTTCTTCCTAGGAAGCTTTTATCCTGCTGGTGGGCTCTCAGTCTGAGCACTCCTCTCTCACCAACCAATCACGTTCTCCAAATACATTTGGACCTGGCCAATAAAGGTCATCCTAACTAGATGACTAATTTACATCTCCATTTAAAAAAATCTAAGTTG
>PVHP010045105.1:0-13784 GCA_004024765.1 Zapus hudsonius | reverse complement strand
CATTTGTCCTCCCATCCATCTATCCATCCATGCATGCAGCCAACCATCCACCCGTCTGTTCACCCTTCTATCTATGCATGGATCTATCCATTCGTCATCTCTCTGTGCATGCATGCATCTATCTATCCATCCATCAATTCACCAACCTCATTCATGCATGCATGTATCCATTTGTCCATCCATGTACCTATCTACTTATTTAAATGTCATAAGACATTTAAGTATTAATACTTAGCAAACACTTAGAACAGGCATTGGGCAACCACCTATCCATTTGGAACACAACAGCCACTCACTGCATGCTAATTACTACTGTCTCGATTGGCTCACCAATCAATTTATATGCCCATTTATTCAACAAGGTGGATTTTTTACATTCTTTTATCTCCAAATATTCCTCTGCTATTATTTTAATTCACTTTTTCCTTATAACATTTACCTATCCACTCATCAATCTATCTGTACATCTGTACAGTTATCTTCTCATCCAGCAACCCACACCTCTGTGGGTGTCCTTCTGCATCCATGGTTATTGTTGCAGTTAACTTCTCAATGCTGGGACTTTGGGTGGTCCGCCCACCAGGAATACACGTCCTAGGCAAGACTCCGCCTATCAAAGACTCCACCAGCTGGGGTCTAAGCTGAAAGCTCAATCATAAACACCCGAGGGGACATTTACACTCACACCACTAGTCATCCAAGGGAACTGATACCTAACAGTTACTGAAAAACAGTCCTCATCTTCCATCTATTCATTTACTCACCCACCTAGCCATTCCTCCATCCATATCATTTACTTATCTGTGGATTTGCCCATTGATCCATATAAATTTCAAGCCCATTGAAACACATGGGGGATGCAGCCATTAAGAAAGTTTCTACTTGACTGATGCTGACACTTTAGTGGGAACAAGAAACAAGGAAATATATACTATAATTTCTCAGATGGTGATAAATGCTACAGAAAATAGGTATTGGAGGAATGGGAGATTGTTATTCTGTATAGATAATCCAGGAAATCCTCCTAGGAAGGAATAAGCATTTCCAGAGAAGAGAGGGTAGGGATTGATCCTCACATTGGGAGAAAGTATTCCAGGACAAAAGTACAAAATTCTTGATGGACAGATGTCTGTCTACATCTATGCTCTCCGTAGTTGATTCGGCACCAATTTATACATTTACTGGTTTACTATCTGTTCATTTGTCTTTCTGTCCACCTATACATTATTGTAGTTGACCATTTGCGTATCTATCTTGATATACTTCTATTTATCTGCCTACATCCCATCCATCTCTGTCTATTCTTCCATCCTATGTGCCCACCCTCCAACATATCGGTTTACCCATTCCTACATGTTTTCACCCATCCTCTACCCATCCACCCACTCATTCATCCATTCATCCTTCTACTTTAAAAAATCCATGCATGTTTTGGTGCATTTGCACATTCCTCTATCCAGAGCTTATAATCAGCTGACATACATAGGCATAGCACAGCTCAACATATGATACTTACATATTCAATTAATTAAAGCCACCATTCTACAAAATTTTTACTTATTTTTCTAATTATACATCAGCCTGTCAACCCACTCATCCATGCATGCATGCATTCATCCATCTACCCATCCATGCATGCATCCATCCATCTACCCATCCATGCATGCATTCATCCATCCATCCATCTACCCATCCATGCATGCATTCATCCATCCATTCATCTTCCCATGCATGCATGCATGCATACATCCATCTACCCATCCATGCATGCATGCATGCATCCATCTACCCATCCATGAATGCATTCATCCATCCATCCATCTACCCATCCATGCATGCATGCATCTATCCATCCCTGTCCCTTTTGCCTACCTTTCTTCATATGCCTCTCTATTTAGATCTTTCTTTACCATTGATTCTTCTTTTAGTTTCTTATTTCTTTTCTTATGTGACCAAGACATGACTACAGAGCTCATAGTCCAAGAATAAAGCCCCAATAGACCAATTCTCACAGCAGCCACTAAACAGAGTCTAGCACCCTGTGGTCCACACCCCTTCTTCACCCCCAGCAGATAGATTCCAACAGACATGCCCATGGTGCAGTGGCCAGGGAAAAGTTCCGAGAGCGGGGATGCTCTCTGGTGGTGTCGTTAGAGGGGATGGGCTCATGGTTCCTGAGACTTCTAGTAGTAACATGGCTGTGGTTTACAGAGAAGGCAGCCTCCAAATGTTTCCAGCACTCATCAGCTCCTCCTGTTCCACCAGCCAATCTAGGCTAAGTGTGCCAGAGCCAAGCATGGGGTCATGGTGCTAAGTGTGGTCATGAAACTTAGATTGTGACTGGAGCTGGGTCTAGGAGAAAGGTTTCTTTCCAGATTCCTCTGGAATGAACTATTTAGATCTATCCGTATCCTTTTGAGGAGAGGTCCCTGGGAGAGGAAGAGGGGAGAGAGAAAGAAAGGAAAGAAAAGGAGGAATGGGAGGAGGGGAGAGGAGGGCAAGAACTCAACATTAGACTTATACCTGCCAAGGCTCAGGGAACATTGTGAAAAGATTGTAAGAATCAAGGGTGGGAAGGAATATCCTGAGGCATTGTCCCCCCTCCACATAGAGTCTCCTTGATGCAATCATGACTCCATGGTGAATATACCAATAACCCCACTGAGGAGGGCCCTCAGTGGGACAGAGAGCAGATGGGGGTATGACATGATGGGAAATGACCAACATGAGATTTGTTCACACAGTAATGTTCATAATTTATAAAAATTAGAAAAAGAGGAAAGGAGAAAGAAGAGGAAGAAAGAAATGACCTCAGAAGCTAACCATCTGAAGAGTCAGTTGCCTCCTGGCAGGAATGGCACTGACACCTTTGGAGAAAGAAGACTGAATTTGAGGCCCACCTGCCAGACATGAGATCCCTGTCCTCATGTCACCAGCTGAATAGCAGCTGGAGGAGCTGAGGCTGTGGAGGGGAGCTGGGTATAGGACCCATCCCACCCGTGGTAGATAGGGTCTCCTGGACACACCAGATAGCCTGCCCATGTGAAGATGGGGGACATTCCTTCACAAGCATCCAGGGAGCCTGGGCTGGAGTCATGCTGTGAGGGAGGGTTGACCCTGTGTACGCTCCCTACAGACCTGCCCTGTCCACCTCTGAAAGGTCTTTCTGTGAGGAGAGAGGACAGGGGGCGGATAGTGAGGCCCAGAAGTCCCCCTTTGCCACCAACCACAACTTCTCAACCTGGCAGTTAGCAGATTGTGCCTAAACAGGAATTACTTGGCCCCCAAAAAGGGCCAGGGGCTTTCCTGCCTCACCCATCATCACTGGGGCCAGCTGGGAGGCCTTCTATCTCCACTTCCACCCTTCCATAGTCACAAACTACACAGCCCCTCCGCTCTTTGAGCTCTAGGGGCAAAGCAGGGGTGGTTGGCTGGGGAGACTTAGTCCTGAGAAAGGGACTGAACTGTCCTTGACCTGTACCTCCATCCAGGGGGTCCCCTGCAGGTCTGCCATCCACAGAGAGGCAATGATGCTCCAGGGACAACTGGAAACCCCCTGGGGGTGACCTTGTGGCCCATCTCCCAGAAAGTTCCTGAAACAGAGGGCTGGGTGGCAAGGAAATCCTTGGGGACCCAGTGCTGCCCATGCAGAGGTCCCTTGGTCCACCAGCCTCAGCTAAGCTATGGAGCAGCCTCATAGTGTAGTCCTTGTGATACAGAACAGCCCTGGACCCTTGGAAGCCTCCTTTGAAGAGCCGTAGGCCTCTCTCGGGGGCTCTCATGGGAGCATCCTAGGGGAACAGCTTGGTGCAGTTCAGTCTTTGGTCCCAGAACCCACCCTGAGCTCACAGGGGGCAAAGCTGACTTAGTGTGGGAGGGCCACCCTCAGGTGGACAGTACATATGCTCTGTCACATGGGAGAGATGAAGAGCTCTGGTTAAAAGAGCTTGGGGAAAACAAGTAAACAAGTCTGGAGAGATAGCTTAGTGGACAAAGTGCTTGCTGTGCAAGCATGAGGACCACAGTTCAAATCCCCAGCCCCCATGTAAGTGCCATGCTGTCTATAATCCAAGTGCGCAAGAGCAGAAACAGTGAATCCTTGGGCTAAGCTGTGAGTTCTGTGCTCAGGTGAGAGACCCCGCTTCAGTAAAATAAAGAAGGGAGTGAGAGAGGAGGACACAGACGTCAACCTCTGGCATCTACATGCATACACCCATACACACAAACTGCACACATGCACACATACAAAAAATAAGCTTGGTGAGGATCTTCAGGCAGTGAATTGTGGATTGAACAGCTGCAGCAAACTGAGGCACCAGAAAGGTGCCCCCTCCCAAGAGCTCTCCCATCCCTTAGATGCCCTCTCAGTGAGACAAAGACAGAGACAGTCATTGTGAGGTGATGGAGGAAAGACTGGCTACCTGCAAGCCCATGGTTCCACCAAGTAGGGCCATTCTGTCCTGGTCCATCTGTACCCTGGATGTTCCCAACACTGCCTCCATCAGTGACAAGGCCAGACAGGGAGAGGGTGAAGGGGTGATGTCTCAAAATGTACCAGGCACCTGGCCTTCCTTTCCTCCACCAAAGATGGAAGAGTCCAGATGGAAGACAGGAGAAAACTTGAGGAAACTTGGGGAAGTGGGGAGGGGGCAGACTGGGATAGGCTGTGCTCTATCAAACCCCAAGGCTCAAGAAGTGGGTGAGGGTTCCTGCCCAGCCCCAGATGAAGGCCCTTTAGCTAGAACCCAGAGGGGTATGGACCCTGCCTAGGTGGCTCTCAGATCGTCTCTGCCCTTACCTACCCCGTTTGGAGATAAAGGAAGCACCGGTGGGCAGGCAGGGGCTCAGGGTGGGCAGGGCTCCAGAGTAGAGCCCATGCAAGGCTGGAGTAGATACTTCTAGAATCAGGGGCAGACGATCAGGTGTGGTTGGATGCCTGTGCCTATGTCCCAGTGAGGGAAGACGGCCACCCTGTGTTGTTAGGGTTCTAGGATTTGGGCCTTGAATTCCAGGTCCTGAAGGGCAGGCTGACTCCTTTGTGAACCAGGTGACTGCCCTGTATCCCTCTGGGGATTGGAGTCCTCTAGTTTCTCAGCCTCTTCACAGTATGGATATGAGCTCTTTATTAGGGTCATAGGGAGACTGACATAAAGGGTTCCCTTGGTGTCACCCAGGAGTCCCAGCAGAGCCACTTGCTGCCCTGAGGAGATACCACACAAGGACAAGGACAAGCTAATGACCCCGCCAGGCTGGGAGACAGCTGTGGTAAGGGACACGGAAGGAGGAGATAGCACCGTCCTGACACTTAGTCTTATACCTGACCCTCCATGGGCAGCACAGGGTGAGGGATGAGAGTGTCCTCTGCTCTCCTATAGCCTTCTGACCTTCCCAGCACTGATCTTTCTGGGGCCTCTTGGATGGGAGTTTCCAAGGCCAACACATCTCTCTCTAAGTGTTGGGACTTCTTGAAACCTTTAATAGGGGAATTCCCTTCCCCTGAGTCACCATGTCACAGGAAAAGTCCCATACTGCTCTGGGTTGTAGTTTCACTGTAAAAGGTTAGCATGAGACTGAGAGATGGCTCAGTTGGTAAAGTACTTGCCTCATAAACATAAGGACCTGAGTTCAATCCCATGTAGCCATGGAAAAATTCCAGGCATGGGCTGGAGAGATGGTTCAGTGGTTAAGGCACTTGCCTGTACAGCCTAATGACATGAGTTCGATTCCCCGGTACCCTTATAAAGCCAGATGCATAAAATAGCATCTGCATCTGGAGTTTGTCTGCAATGGTCAGAAGACTTGGCATGCTCATTCTCTCTGTATCTCTTCTATCTTTCTTAGCTTGCAAATAAATAAATAAATAAATAAATTTTTTTTTAAAAGCCAGGCATGATGAGTCTATAATCCCAGGACTAGGGAGATGGAGACAGGAGTATCCCTGGAGCTTGCTAACAAACCAGTTTAACCTCCTTGGAGAGATACAGGCCATCAAGAGAACCTGTCTCAAACATGGTTAACATTCCTGAGAACAGCACCTGACTCTGTCCTCTGGCCTTCACATACCTGCCCACACTGTGCACATACACACACACGCACATGAACATATAAATAAACAAGGTTTAAACATGAAATAAGTTAATTAACTAAAGGTCAGCACATGCTGGCTTCTGAATATATTTTAAGGGATACCTTTGGTGGACTTCTAGACCCTTGGGGTATCAAGAGAGTGTCAAGTAGGAGCTCCTGACAGACCAGCACAGGTGCAGCCAAACCCCAGCCCTCCACCAAGATGCCTCGGGATCCACTGCCCCTGCCAGGGATGTAGGCAGCCTTGACTCTGCTGCCCAGACCTGTGGCATTTGAGACAGCTGGGAGAGGGGGGCCAAGGAAGGGCCGAGGAGGAGGGCAGGGGCAAACCTGGCTGCTCGCACCATGCCCTTCTATGGCCATGAGGTGGCACGGGCACTGACGTGAGAACATTTCTGAGCAGGGTCACAGCTGTCGTCTCATCACCCTGCTCTGCACACCCAGCTGCTTGTGTCCTCATAGGGCGCCCAACTTGGGCAGCTCGTCCTCTGAGCCCTCTTCGGTCCCTCATGGTGTGTGTCCTCTCCCTGGGGACAATCCCTAAGTAGCCCCTCTGAGGGGAGCGTGGCCCTGAGAGCTTTGAGCGGGCCACATATATGCGGACCAGCCCCTGCTTAGTCTTGCACTTCCTTCCTGGCCTTGGGCTCCCCGAAGCAGCCATTGCCTAAAAGGGAGCCAGCAATGGGGAGGGTGAAGCAGAGCTGGCCCTCTGCCCACACCTGCACCCCTCATGAAGAGGCCTCCACTGTCCATTATCACTGGGAAAGGCTAAGGCTTCTCTATCCCCAGCCTCCATTCTGCAGGGCAGTCTAGGGTCCCTCCTGGCTGAGCTCTGAGGGTCACCCCCTCCAACAGTTTGGGGCTCCCAGGGTCTTGCCTCCTTCTGGTTTAGACCTGTCTTCTTCCTTTCTGCACATGTAGGCCACAGCCCTCACATCCTTCTCTACCATGGGCTCCGACTAGAAAATGTCTCCTTCTGCTTCTCAAAGCCCTGCCTGTTCTCAAGCAACGGATACTCTCACTCTTTTGAGACCTGTACCCAGGGAAGGGCATAATCTGGATGGGCCACCATACCTGCCTGCTGACAGCCTCCCTCCCTAGGACCCCAGGCCTGTGAGCCAGTACAGAGTGGAGCTCAGTGGCTACTCCAAGCACAGCTGCCCCTCAGCAGGTAGCCTTGGGGCCCCTCTGCCCAGCTCTGACAAGGCAGTAGGACCCTCACAGCCTCTACTCAAGGTCCCCTCCCACACCCAGCAGCAGGGCCTGGCCTTCAGGACAGGCTTCTGCCAGTGTTCTCAGCCTTCTCTCTCCTCATGGGGCAAGGCAGTTTTGGGGACCCCTGAGGCCTAGCCACCTCTGAGGGTCGCAAGTCATGGTAGTCCCCAGGCATAACTGCAGGTGGGGACCTGCCCAGACACCAGTCATGCTCCCTCCTGCACAGCTGCTGTCCTATCCTCTGTCCAGGCCACATCCTGACGCCACCACTCCCTGTCACCTAGTGTCTACATCCCCTACCCTATGTCCTGGCTTTGGACTTGACAAGCTTCTGGAAGATCCAGCCTTACCCAATCAGGCCCAATGGCAGTGTCAGGCAGAGCAGATACACAGCTCCATGGTGAGAAAGAGCCATGAGTTTCCTGTGTGTGTGTGTGTGTGTGTGTGTGTGTGTGTGTGTGTGTGTGTGTTGGGGGGAGGTATTGTCTGGGGAACCATTGCCCAGCACTTCACACCCTAAGAACAAGCCTTAAAGCAAGTGTGGTGGCTGCAGATGCTTACCCAGAGCTGGCTTCCACGAGCAGTTCTTCCTGCTCCCCCAAGCCTGGATCACTTGCAGCCTCCGCCATGGTCCTGTCTCCGAAGTGGGTGTGCACTGCTTCTGGTACTTCTCAGCAACTGAGAGGATAGGCAGTGGCCTGAAGCCCCCACCCCAGCTGGTTTCACTTCCCCCTTCCTGCTGTAGGTTGAGGTTTGGAACCTATGGGGCTTGGGTTGGGTGTTGTTTTTTCATCTGTTGCTGCAAGAGGAGAAAAAAAAAAAACCCAAGCCACCCATCAGGAAGTGTTGAGCAAGTGGCAGGCGCCTGAGGTGACAGAGAAGAGGGGGAGCCGGCAGAGGTGGGGTTAGGAGGCTCCTCACACCTTGAGACATCTTATGTACCTCCAGGGTCCCCGCCAGTACCCCTGTAAGTAACCTACTTACATGGGTGGCTCTCCCATTGTGTTGGGGACCCATGTTGCCTTCAGCATTCATGGAATCCTTTGGGCCTCTTTGATGGAAATCCTCCTGAGCCTCTGCTTTTTACTGTGATCACTGTTCCGGATGTTTCAAGGTCATGGACTTGGGCACCCCGGCTAGTTTTGATTTTCTGGTCATTTCAGGAGCCCTGCGATGCTCCCACACCCTCTGCACATCTAGGGAATTGTCTAACGTTGTCCTGTCATTTCTGAGCTGTTGGGTGGGTATATTGCTCCTGTGCTGTCCTTTCCTTTCTTACCACTGATCTGCCTCTCGTTTTCTGTGCTCTGGACACTTGGAACTGACTATGGGTCAGTGTCCCCAGCTTTGAGGAGGTGGCATAGAGACTCTCAGAGGCAGGACCATGGGCATGGACTGAGTGAGGCTCTTGGAAAGGAATAGACTCTGGTCCAGCAAGGATTGATGAGCACTTTCCCTATGCACACCATACAAGGGCTGGCAAAGCCTGGCTCTCCCAATCCCAGCATGCTCAGCAAATCAGCCCAGGACCCCTAGTTTCTTCCTCTGCAGTCTCCTCCCTTGGGGCCCTGCAAGTCCCCCATTGATGTATGGCTGGGCACACATGGTGTGTGACTGAGCCCAGTGCCTCTGGCTGTGCCACCTCCAACCTGAGACCTCCTGAGGTCCCCATGAGTCCCAGGGTCTGTCACGTGGATCCTCCAACTCATCCACCTGGTCCAGGGGCCACATCAATGGGTTGTACCTCAGCCCACTGCCCTCCAGGACCTTCCTCTGCCTTCTGGTCCTCATGGCATGGCTGGAAGATGGGCAGATGGAGGCTGGCACCCTCTCCAATCAACCTTTGTCTGCCTATAGGCTAGACTGGTTCCCTCATTTCCAGGGCTAGAGGGTAGTGGGAACAAAGGGCCTTTGCTCCAGCAGCTACCAACTTCCAGAGGGAGATGCAAACTCCAAAACCCGGCAGGGTTTCTGCAGGCCTGCAGAGCTGCCTCTATTTGAGGGGAAGTCCCAGTCACATACTGTGTTCCAAATGGGTCCCCCAAAGTCAAAGTGTAGGAAGTTCAGCCCACAGATTCACAGTTGAGGAGTGAGACCCTTGAGAGGTGATGGGTCCCATCCCTGAGTGAATATTGGGCATGATGAGCACATTGTGGAAGTGGACTTGTGATAAATGCAATCTCTTTCTAGAAGGCTTGCTGTCTTGTCATGTGATAGCACCATAGAATGTCAAGCAGGCCATAAGAGAGGCCAGCGCCATGCTCTTAGACTTACAGCCTCCAGAACAGAACAACCTCTACTCTTCAACAGGGTTCTGTTACATCAAGGTGCCTCGGATCTGTAGGCCCCACGCGACCTGTCTCCACTGTCTCAGTCTCATCTGAGGTATTTTTTTGTTTTGTTTTGTTTTTAATTTGTGTACAAGAGCATTTGGATGGGCGTGCCAGGGCTCTTGTCACTGCAAACAAACGCTAGATGCACGCACCACTTTTATGCACCTGGGTTTGCAGGGTGCTGGGGAATTGCACCCAGGCCAGCAGATTTTGCTAGCAAGTGCCTTTAACAGCCCCTGAGGTGGGTTTTTACCACCTCTGAGCTTCATCCGGGCCTCAGATCTCAAAGGGAGGAGAAGGCTTCTTCTCCTGGTCTCTCCCCATCCCCCCAGCCAGGTGCAGAGCCCGACTCTCCCTATGGACTGAATTGCATATTCCAAAATGCATATGTTGAGGTTCCAAACCCGGAGACCTCAGAACGTGACCTTATTTGGAAATAGGTTTGCTGAAGATTTAGCTAGTTAGGATGAAGTCACTGGGAGGAAGGCATTGCTTCAATATGACGGTGTCCTTCGAAAAAGAGGAACATGGGACTAAGGAGATGACTCCATGGGCGCACAAGCAGGAGGACCTGAGTTCAAGTCCCCGCATAAAAAGCCAGGCCAGTAATCCCTGTGTGCTGGAGAGGTAAGGCTTGCTGGCTAACTGTCTTAGCCACATTGTGGGTCCCTGGTTCAGTGAGAGACACTGTCTCAATGAATAAGGAGGAGAGACACTAAGGAAGGCATCCAATGTCAACCTCTGGCCTCCACATAACGTACCCTTCCCTGTACCCACACACATATGAACATACATACACTACACACACAAACGAATTTAAATCAATAAAACAAGGATGGCCGGCAGTCACACAAGCTGGACAGGCTGGACAGATTTCCCCACTCAGCCTGGTGGGACTTCTACCTCCTGATTGAAAGAGACAAATGTCCATGACAGTTATGTTGAATCTGTAATGTCCCCCACCCCTCAGGCTTCTGTTTTGAATGCTTGGTCCCCAGCTCATAGCACTATATTTTGTTTATTGATTTTTTTGACCATTTTCATACATAAAGAAAATATAGGGCTGGAGAGATGGCTCAGAGGTTAAAGGCACTTACTTGCAAAGCCTGATGGCTCAGGTTCAATTCCCCAATGCCCACGTAATGCCAGATGTAATAGCACATGCCTCTAGAGTTTGTTTGCAGTGGCAGGAGGCCCTGGCACACCCATACTCACTGTCACTCTGCTTATATTTATCTGTCTCTCTCAAAGAAATACATCAAAATTAAAAATTAAAAACAGATAATGTCATTTGATTATAATTATTTACTGATATGCTGATGAAAAGTATCCCTGGTGGGAACCGCTGGCCATCTAGTCTCTCATCGGTGGATGGCTTGCCGTCTGAGTATCACAAGCTCCCTGCAGAAGGCAGGCTCGTCAAGCTCAAAGACACGGGCCTGTAAGCCGAGCATCACCCCAGGATTCAGACACAAACGTTTATTCACCTGGACTCATTGACTCCTCAAACTCCAAGGGCCACCATGCTAGGGAGTGTGAAGGACCTCCTCCTGACCCCACACCTGGTGCAGGGGTCCATCCAACAGGACACAGACAAGGAACTGACTGAACAAGGGAGGTAGCGAGCTGATGCTAGAATGCACTGGATTCCACGGCGGAGATGGGGAGGGATGGGGGATGGGAGAATGTTTGTGAAGCAGAGGGGCACAGGGGCCATCTTGCCTGAGTAGCCACCAGAAAAGCAGTGGCCTGGAGGCCAGTAGAACCAGGTGGGACTCAAAGGCAGCCTGGGAAAGTCTCCTAAGGGTTATGGCAGGAGGGAGGCCTGGGACACAGTCCATAGTCGGGTGCTGTCCAGTATGAGTGAGGACAGAATACAGGCATTGCAGGTGGCCTCTGGGAAGGGAAGAATATAGGGTAAGAGGCGAGGGCTCCAAGAGTCATTGGGGAGATAGGATGGTCCCACTTGGTGCATGAGGAGATGAGGGAGGTGGAGTGACACCCACATCCTGGTTGCTGAGACTGAGTGACGCATATTCGCCAGCAGGTGAGCAGAAAGAGGGCCAAGCTTGGGGTACTGAGGCTTGAGCATATGTGTCCCCCACATTAAGATATTGTTGGAACTTGGGCTGGAGAGATGGCTCAGAAATTAAGGCGTTCATTTGCCTGCAAAACTTAACAATTGATGTTCGATTCCCCAGTACCCACGTAAAGCCAGATGCACAAAGTGACGCATGCATCTAGAGTTCCTTTGTAGCAGCTGAGGCCCTAGTGCACCCATTTTCTCTCTCTCTCTCTCTCCTTGCAAATAAATAAATAAATAACAAATAAACAAATATACTTACAAAAGATATTGTTGGACCAAGAGGCACTGAAGTATGATGTAGGGGTGTTATCAGAGGCATCAGAGGGCTCAAGGGTACTGAGCCCTTGTAAACTTCCACCACACAACCAAGAAGAGTGACAAGGTATCCTCTTTGCAGCACAGCCCTTAATAAATACCAAATCTACTTTGGCCTTGATCTTGAACTTCCTAGCTTCCAGAGCTGAGAGAAAATAAATTTCTAGTTTTCCTAAATGATCCAGCCTCCAATGTTTTGTTATGGCTGCAAAAAGGCTAAGATAGTGTCAGGGGTCAGAGGAATTAGAGGACCGAGACCTCTTTCTTGAGAATAGGGAGTTTGTTTATGAGCAACTTGGGGGGGGGTAGGAAAGGGGGAACAGCAAGGAACGGGAGAATCAACGGCGAGGGATTAAGAGGAAAGGAGCATGGGTACAAAGGAAAGCAGATATGAGACTGAAGCAGAGACATCTGGGAGCTTTTCTGCCCGTGCCCTTGGGGTGTGGTCACTTGCCCAGCCGTGGGAGAAGTAAGTCTTGGGTGCTGTGGCCCTTCTCATAGCCAGGTGGTAGGGGAGAGAGAGAGAATGGGTAGAGCTCTGACACTCTAACAGATAGGAAGCCAGGCTCAGCAGGCCTATGCAGTCCCAGCTACTTGGAAGGACAAGGCAGGAGGATTGCAAGTTCACGGCCATCCTGGGCTACAGAGTGAGTTCAAGGCCAGGTTGGGCAACCTAGTGACCTTGTCTGAAATAATTACAAAAGGTCTGGCATTTGCCTAGTGTGCAGGAAGTTCAATTCTCGGCGCTGGAAACAGTAAAAGATGAGGATCTAGGCCCTTTCTGAAGGCTTTAGCTCAGCTCAGGGACTTAGAGATAGCCCGTTTAATATCTGTTGGGTCCATAGATGTAGTTTCTTGGCGTGGGTGACCAGATGGTAAATAGTGGGTGAGGTGAGGGAGGGAGGAGTAGAGTCTGAGGTGTGAGGGCAAGGTCAAAGGTATGGCCAAGCCAAGCCAAGGAAAGACAAAACATGTCCCATTGGTGGCTTTGGTTAATAAGTAGAGATAGGACCATGGGGGATAGAGCGAGGAGTTGAGGTCACCTGTGTCAAATAACCAGGTATAGGTGGTAATGCTTGTCCTGAGGGGAGTGTGACAGGCCAGGGAGTGGACAGGGCCCCACCTGAAGGTAGACTAGCCACATCCTAGGCCAGGCCTGTTCCAGAGCCAAGCCCTGGTAAGGATCAAGGAAGGCAATTGGGAGGCTGTAAATAAGTTCCTGTGGATAGGAGGGAAGATGGGTGGGTGGGAGTCACAAAGATAAAGAAAGGGTCTGGAGACCAGGCAGGAAGCCAAGGGTCCAAGGTCAGACCACTGTGGGATTGGGAAGAAGCAATGGCCCTGCAGACTATGGTGGCTTTTTGTGTCCCCTAAAAATTCACAGCCGGCATGGTGGCTCACACCTTTAATCCCAGCATTTGGGAGGCAGAGGTAGGAGGATCACTGTGAGTTAGAGGTCAGCCTGGGACTACAAGAATGAGTTCCAGTTCAGCCTGGGCTAGAGTGAGACCCTTCCTCAACAAAAATAAAAACACTGTGGGTGCTATGAAGCCCTAATTCCTAGTATGCCTCTCAGATGAGCTTTAAAATAAAAGATTAAGGGGCTAGGAAGAATCATTTTCATGGGGCATGTGAGTGCTGGGCAAGTCTGGTAAGGTTGTGGGGTGAAGCATACTCTACAGGGAACTGGTCACCCGTGATTGAGCTGGGAAAGCACCTGGGCCCTGCTCCCCAGGGAATGAAGAGAG
>PVHP010045104.1:0-13808 GCA_004024765.1 Zapus hudsonius | reverse complement strand
GACATCCTGGGCTGTGGGCTAATAGAGGAAGGTTGAGGCAGTGCCCCTGTGGCTATTTGTAAGCAAGGGCACATGCTGAGTTTGCAATGCAAAGGAACCGAGCAGAAGAGCCCACTTGCTCAGGGGCCTTGGGGACTGCCTGCCAGTAGCCTTGGATGAAGTGGCTTTCTGAATATCAACCATAGACAGGTAGCAGAACTTCAGGGGGCGGGGTCTACCTCGGATGCCATCGCAGGAAAGGTGCTGGTTTTGTATCACCTGAGCTCCTCTGTGTACATTAACTTTTTGCAGAAACACCTAACAGATAAATTTAGGAAAGTTTTATTTTAACTAATGATTTTGATGGTTTTAGCCCATGGTCAGTTGGTCCTAATGCTTTGGGCCTGAGACAGCACATTTTGGTGGGGGCTTATGATCGAGCAGAGTCACTTACCTCATGGCCAGGGCATGAAAGAGAGGAGAAACTGGGGTTCCATTATTTCTTTGGAAGACACGCCCCCAATGACCTACAGAACTCCTGGTTGGTCCTGCCTCTTGAAGTTTTCACTGCCTCCCTATAATGCTAAGCAGGAGATCGATCATTTAATGGGTGGGTCTTTTAGGAGTTTTCTAGATCTAAACTAAAGCAGTACTTTAATCTGAATTAACCAGAGAAAGTGTTTCCTGCCTAAGACTAAGATTTCAAGGTAACAGGGCCCATGGGACACTTGAAAGTTAACAGGTCGGACAGCATTCACCTGCGCAAGGTGTGAGGCTGCTCCTTCCCTGTGCCCAGGGATACCTGGGAACCCCATTTTGACTGGGAGCAGCCCCCTGAACCAGAAGGTGGTCGTGAGAGGACTGACCTTGCCACCAGGACCATGGATCCCTCCTGGCCAGCCCAGCCTGAAAAGGCCCCTAATGGTCCATTTACCACTTACTGTTTGGCAGGAAGATAGTTGTCTTGTGGATGTCTTCTTTATTTTGAAAACAATCTGTTTCTTTTACCATTTCCTTGGTACAAAAACAAAAATGGATTGGAGGAAACTTTATTTTTCTAAAATTAAAATTTAGTATGTTACTTATATTAACATATTACCATATCATATTACAAAAAACAGTTGATTTTTTTCTTTTTGTTTTGTTTTTTGAGGTAGGGTCTCGCTGTAGCCCAGGCTGACCTGGAATTCACTCTGTAGTCTCAGGCTGGCCTCGAACTCACGGCCGATCCTCCTACCTCTGCCTCCCGAGTGCTGGGATTAAAGGTGTGCGCCACCACGCCCGCCCGGCTCAGTTGATTTTTTTCTAGGTAGCTGTATATGATGATTTGTCACACCTGAGGTGGTTGAGCTCATGGTGTGTTGTCCTGAGAAAGAGCATCTGGTATGCATGGCACATCCTGAATTCAGCAGCCATGTCCCAGGCCTTCGTAGGCAGGGCACCTCCAGTCCTCATGGAGCCATGCACTCGAGAAGTTAGTGGATGGGTCATGGCACAGAGAGGAGGTCTCTGCAACAACCCTGAGGGATTTGGTATTACTCTGCCCACTCCTGTCACCTTTTCTCAGGAGCAACTGCAATTCCACAAGGCCAGCATAAAGCACGGATTGGGGGTGGGGGAGGTGGTTCAGTGGTTAAAGGCACTTGCTTACAAAGCCTGTCAGCCTGGGTTCAAATCTCCCAGTACCCACACAAAATGTTGCATTCATCTAGAGTTCATTTACAGTGAGAAGAGGTCTCTCTCTCTCTGTCTCTGTCTCTCTCTCTCTCCTCTCTCTCTCTCTCTCTCTCTCTCTCTCTCTCTCTCTCTCTCTCTCTCTCTCTCTCTCTCTCTCTCTCTCTCTCTCTCTCTCTCTCTCTCTCTCTCTCTCTCTCTCTCTCTCTCTCTCTCTCTCTCTCTCTCTCTCTCTCCTAATCAATGAATGTTTACCCGAAAATAGCATGGATGGGCTTCTAGGTAGCTGGGACAATCCTCCCTTCACTGCTACCCAGTCCAGTCATCATAGACCCACCGGGGTCACTAAACAAACCTGCGTTTTCCTGAGTCCTCAGCAGCTGAAGTCTGGTCTACAGGTGTGTCTCCACCAGAGTTCCTTGTTGTGCTGACTTTGTAAACCAGAGCCACTAATGACTCTCCTACAGAGCTTTGTTATTTGTACATGTGGGCATGAGGTAGGATGCATGGTACCCTGTTCATGCCTGAGCCACCTTGTGTCTGTCTGTCTGCTCAGCTGTGTGGAGGAAGGAGGGATGGAGCAGCCCTCTAAGCGCCTCCATTAGGAACAAGGGCCAGTGTGTTCTTCCCTCTTCTGCCATCTCCCACTTGATGTAATCTTGCTTTTCTAGTTATTTATTTATTTGTTTGTTTTTTCAGGTGGGGCTTAGTTTATTCCAGGTTTACCTGAAACTCACTCTATCCCAGACTGGCCTTGAACTCATAGTGTCTTCCTACCTCAGCCTCCCAAGTGCTGAGATTAAAGGCATGCACCACCATGCTAGACTTTCTTCCTTTTTTTTTTTTTCCGAGGTAGGGTCTCACTCTAGCCCAGGCTGACCTGTAACTCACTCACTCTGTAGTCCCAGACTGGCCTTGAACTCATAGGATTCTTCCTACCTCTGCCTCCTAAATGCTGGAATTAAAGGCATGCACCACCACACCCAAAACATTCTTCCCTTTTAAGGGAGATTGGGGAGGACCAGCAATATTCAGAAGGTAGGACAGACAGCCAGGCATGGTGGTGTACTCCTTTAATCCCAGAATTTGGGAGGAAGAGGTAGGAGGATTGCTATGAGTTTGAAGCCAGCCTGGAGCTACAGAGTGAGTTTCAGGTTAGCCAGGGCTAAAGTGAGACCCTTCCTCAAAAAAAAAAAAAGGAAAAGGAAAAAGAAAAAGAAAAAGTAGGACATCCAAAGATGAAAAAGCATTTTTTAAGCTCGGTGTGGTGGCGCACACCTTTAATCCGAGCACTCAGGAGACAGAGGAACTCATTGCTGTGAGTTTGAGGCCACCCTGAGGCTACCTAGCGAATTCCAGGTCAGCCTGAGCTAGAGCTAGACCCTACCTAGAAAACCAAAAACAAAACAACAACAAATCCACCATCTTTCCACATGCTGGTGTGGGGCTGAGAACTGGTGATGACACGTAGGAAATCTGGGCAGGAATGGCGGTCTCCTCCTTGCCCTTTACCCTCTTACCACCCATGTATTCCTGACCAGCAGCTCAGCTTGCTGGGACTTACCTTGGTCAGTCTGGAAATGCCAGGGCATGCCTGTTGGTAGCTGCTGCACTTGTACCCTCTCACTTGTTTTTCCTGAGTCTGATGAAGCATGGGTCTGGCTCGGGAGGCAGTAGCTCTTGGCTACTCTGTTCCTTCGCATCCCTCGCACCTGAAAAAAGATCTCATCAATGATACTGGGGCTCTTTGGCACTTGTCCCTGTCCCATAGAACATGTCAAATGAGGAAGTACTTTGGGGCCCATAAGACAGGGCCAGGAGTCTACTGAGTGTAAGTATCTAGAAGCCCTGGGTGGGAAGCTGGGGTCTCCCAGACTACAGGCAAGGGCCTCCGAAGTACAGCTCTCACTCCCAGAAGTTCATGGGTTGTGTCAAGATAGGGAGTGAGGAGCCGGGCGTGGTGGCGCACACCTTTAATCCCAGCACTCGGTAGGCAGAGGTAGGAGGATTGCCGTGAGTTAGGGTTAGGGTTCAAGGCCACCCTGAGGCTACATACTGAATTCCAGGTCAGCCTGGACTAGAGTGAACCCTACCTCGAAAAACCAAAAAAAAAAAAAGATTCTAATCATGAAAAAAACAATAATAAACTTCAGTCCTGTTTACATATACTGATACTTGAACAACAATTCTTTTTTTTTTTTTTTTTTTTTGGTTTTTTTAGGTAGGGTCTCACTCTAGCCCAGGCTGACCTGGAGTTCACTATGTAGTCTCAGGGTGGCCTTGAACTCACGGCGATCCTCATACCTCTGCCTCCCGAGTACTGGGATTAAAGGCATGCGCCACTACTCCCAGCAATTCTTTTCTCCAAAGAGCCACATAAAATGAATAAAAAAAAATCATGTGAAGGAAATATACCTGGGCTTACTTGTAACTAGGCTTTTACTTAAAAGTAAATTGCTGGGTAGGATGGCTCAGATCTTTAATCCCAGCGCTTGGGAGGAAGGCCAAGGTAGGAGGATTGCTGTGAGTTTGAGACCAGCCTGAGACTATATAGTGCATTCCAAGTCAACCTGGGCTAGAGCAAGACCTTGCCTTGAAAAACCAAAAAAAAAAGAAAAGTATAATCTTTTAGAAATTTAAGCTAATATCATGAGGTACAAAACCTCATGATGATATTAACTTGAGCAAAAGAAAGTGCTATAAGCTTCAGGTTCTCCCTGAATGCAAAAGGGTGGCATGGCCCCTCCCCCCGAAATATACTTATGGCTATCTCTTTGTTTTTCAGTGCATGCCAGAAGACAAGGCCTATTTCATAGCGAAGGAGATTCTTGCTACAGAACGAACATATCTGAAAGATTTAGAAGTTATTACTGTGGTATGAAACCTAAATCTTTGATTACTTTGATTTTCTTGATATGCTTTAAATGTAAACACAGAGAAATATCCTTGGTGATCATGAGACCTGTAAATTTTGTTAAATATATCTGCCTTATAGCATAATGTCTAAATCAGATCAGAATATTGAGGTGCAAGTTTTTGTTTTTGTTTGTTTGTTTTTCAAGGTAGGGTCTCGCTCTAGCCCAGGCTGACCTGGAATTCACTATGGAGTCTCAGGCTGGCCTTGAGCTCATGGCGATCCTCCTACCTCTGCATCCTGAGTGCTGGGATTAAAGGCGCGCGCCACCACGCCCAGCGAGGTGCAAGTTTTTGTGAAGTTGTAAACCTGAGATTGTACCCATTTGAAAATTTTGACCTCGCATTGTTTTACTATACTTGAAAATTGGGTGGTCAGCAGGAAGAATAGCAGGATGCTGACTTGAGCTATCCTCATAAACCCTGGACTTGAGGTTCTTTCTCATAGGCCCTCAAGGGCATGGTCTGTTGATCTCTAGCAAAGGCTGAAACTCCCATCATAACAAGCTCCTCCCACAGTGGTTCCGCAGTATGGTGGTCAAGGAGGATGCCATGCCTGCAGCCCTGATGACTCTACTTTTCTCCAACATTGATCCTGTCTACGAGTTCCACAGAGGCTTCCTTCATGAGGTGGAAGAGAGGCTGGCACTCTGGTAATGATGCTACATATTGAATGGCCCCATCTCCCACTTTCTGGAACCCCCATGTGGTTAGCTTCCATATCCTTGACCCCAATGTCACTTGCTCTGGACCCCTATACATTCAGTCCCTGAGTCTTGAACAGTCCTTGGGTGGTTCCTCTCCTCAACACCATCACTGCTCTGAAGAGATTCCCAGTTTCAGAAACTAATCAGAAGAGCCATTATTTCACTAAAGCAATCTCAAAAGTCTGTTGGGAGAGGTAGAATACATTTTAATAACAATAAATTTTATTTATCCTACGCCAGAAAAGTAAATAAAAGGAGCAAGTTAAAGTGGGTGAACTCTTTTTACCTGGTTACCAACATTTTTAGAAAGATGTAATAACTTTCTGTCAAGTAGCCTTTCCACCTTAAAACATCTCATCATTCATGATTGTGACTGCTGGGTATGGTGACACATGCCTGTAATTCCACCACGAGGGACACAGAGGCAGAAGAATCACAAGTTCAAGTCCAGTCTTGCCTACATAGGAAGCCTTTGTCTCAAAAAAAAAGCACAAACATATGACATTGACTAAAACAGCTCATCTTGCTACCATCAAATTGTGTTTTCTGTAAGCTTTCATTGGGTTTCTGAACCTCTCTGTTCCTCTACTCCAGGGAAGGGAACTTCAGTACCCATTTGAGAAGTGATCATCAACGAATTGGGGATATCCTGCTCAAGAATATGCATCAGTTAAAGGTAGGACAAGTCTGCATGGTGACTCCAGGTAGAGGAGTATAAAAGCTGTAGGTGTCCAGCCGGGCGTGGTGGCGCACGCCTTTAATCCCAGCACTCGGGCGGCATAGGCAGGAGGATCGCCGCGAGTTCAAGGCCACCCTGAGACTACAGAGTGAATTCCAGGTCAGCCTGGACTAGAGCGAGACCCTACCTCGAAAAACCAAAAAAAAAGAATCGCCAATTTTCACATCCACAGTGTAGGTCTTGCGTTCAGTGCTTGAGGTCTTCTCACTCACACGGAACCAACCCTCATGCTGCTTTGTCTACCCTTTCTCAGAGGACCGCTCACGAGCCGTGTGCTTCTGCGACCTCTCTCCTTCCCACTTTCCCAGTTTAGTGCTCCCGCAGGAGCTCCATCTTGCTCCGATCCCCCTTCCTATTCTGACCTCTTTTTATATTTCTGAAGCCATGTTAATTAGAAATTCTGCTTATCCCAGAAGCACTTGGACTAATTGAAGATTGAAAAATAGGGCTGGAAAGATGACTCAGCGATTAAAGATGTTTGTTTGCGAAGTCGGCCAGCTCAGGTTCAATGGTTCGATTCCCCAGTACCTACGTAAAGCCAGACGCACAAAGTGGTACACGGATCTGGAGTTCATTGGCCCCTAGTGTTTGTTCTCATCCCCACCCCTTCCTGGCAAATAAATTAAAAACATTTTTTTGTTTTCTTGAGATAGAGGCTCACTCTGGCCCAGGCTGACCTGGAACTCACTGTGTAGTCTCAGGGTGGCCTCAAACTTGCAGCGCTCCTCCTACCTCTGCTTCCCTAGTGCTAGGAGTAAAGGTGTGTGCCACCACGGCCTGCTCAGGAATATTTTTTAATGATAATAAAATTAAAGTACCTAAAACTCTAGCTAGCTCATGAATACTGTAACCTAGAAGATAGGCACGTTTTAAATCTCTTAACACTCAAAATCCATACACGTGTGCACTCTGACATGTTAGACACGGGTGCTCCTCCAGTAACTGAGTCCGCACGACCACTTGGCACTGCTCTCCAGGAACACTTGGAGACTTAACACTGAACCTGGGCAGAGCTCAGGTGGGTTTGTTTAATCCCTGCAAGGCTTATTCCCTGTGTTCCACGAGACGAGCTGTAGCTCACCTAGCCTTCATTCATTCTTTTTTTTTGGGGGGGGGGTTGGTTTTTCGAGGCAGGGTCTCGCTCTAGTCCAGGCTGACCTGGAATTCACTCTGTCGTCTCAGGGTGGCCTTGAACTCACGGTGATCCTCCTACCTCTGCCTCCCGAGTGCTGGGATTAAAGGCGTGCGCCACCACGCCCGGCTTTCATTCATTCTTTGTCCATAAAAAAATGGAAAGGCCCATAGCTGTTTACCACATGAGAAGCGGGTTCAGTCAGCAGTGGATGTGGTTAACAGCCAGCTGTGAAGAAGCTGTGGCCCTTAGAAGCAGAATAAGGTGCGTGTCAGGGTAGAGTCCAAGATAGGGCAAGAGGGAATTCCGTGGAGACGGGAAAGCTCTGGTTTGTAGGTACCATATTGTTCATCCCTCTTCTACCCAGGCTAGCAGGCTGCTGTCCCACTGAAACTCTCTGTTGTGCCTCAGTAGGAGTTTATCAGCTGTTTCCAAAGACACGATGAGGTCCTAGCAGAACTGGAAAAGGCCACCAAACACTGCAAAAAGCTGGAGGTGGCATACAAAGAATTTGAGCTGCAGAAGGTCTGTTACCTGCCTCTCAACGCATTTCTCCTGAAGCCCATCCAGCGGCTGGTGCACTACCGCCTGCTCCTGAGCCGGCTTTGTGCCCACTACCCACCCAGGCACCGTGACTACGCTGACTGTTTCGGTGAGTCCGGGCCCTGGGCTCTCGTGCCTCGAGGGCTGAGTGGCCGGAGGGAGAAGCGACTCTGGTCAACCCGAAGGCTGCTCCACTTTCATGCCAGAAAGGCCAAGTAGCGCTGCGATCAGAACTGGCCACAGCATTTCCTTCCTCAGCTATTGGGGGGGCATAGTCCTCAGCCCCAAATCTCCACAGCATGGAGAAGACCCTGACCACCCTGCAGGGCCTTGGAGTGGATGCCGAGATCCTGCTGTTATAGCCACATTGGAGGGGGGGCATGGTGCGTCTCTAGAATGGCCTGTTTCCTGTGGGTGCTTCTGTCCTAGAGGCCTGGCTCTAAAGCGTATCAAACATTTGGGCCAGGTGGACTATTAGAAGTTTCTGGCATAGATGGACTTTGTCATATTCACTTGTCAAGGAGACAAAAGAGTGCCAGGCATGCCTTGAATCCTGGTAGCTGGGAGGCAGAGGCAGGAGGATCGCTGTGAGTTCAAGGCCACCCTGAGACTACATAGTGAATTCCAGGTCAGTCTGGGCTAGAGCGAGACCCTACCTCGAAAAACCAAAAAAAAAAAGAAGTTTGGTAGTCCTTCCTTCTCTCTTTTACGGAAGAGTTTGAGAAGCATTGGTGTTAGTTCAGTGAATGTCTGGTAGAATTCAGCAGTACATCCATCTGGGCCTGGACTTTTTTTGTTGGGAAATTTTTTTTTCTAACTACTTGAATCTCAGTGCTTGTTTTTTTTTAATATTTTATTTATTCATTTTCAAGCAGAGAGAGAAAGAGAGATAGAGAGAGATAGCACCAGGGCCACCATCATGTGGGTCCTGGGGAATTGAACTAGGAGTCTTAGACGCTGGAGGCAAGTGCCTTAACCGCTGAGCCATCTCTCCAGCCCTCAGTGCTTGTGATAGGTCCATTTAAAAGTTTTTTTCATCTTGATTTAATTTTGGTAGGGCATATTTATCAAGGAAATCTTCCATTTCTTTCAGATTTTCAATCTTGGTGGAGTATATGTTCTTTTTTTTTTTAATATTTTATTTATTCATTTTCAAGCAGAGAGAGAGAGAGGAGAGAGAGAGAACACCAGGGCCACTACCTTGTGGGTCTGGCTTATGTGGGACCTGGGGAATTGAACCCGGGGCCTTAGGCACTGGAGGCAAGTGCCTTAACCGCTGAGCCATCTCTCCAGCCCTATATGTTCTTAAAGTATGTCCTTATGATTTTTTTGTATTTCATTGTGATCTGTTGTAATGGTGCCTTTTTATCTCTAATTTTATTAATTTGTATCTCTTTTTTTCTTTTGGTCAGATTATCTAAGGGTTTATCAGTCTTGTTTATCCTTTCAAAGAACCAACTCTTTGTTTCATTGATTCTTTGTAATGGTTTTTGGTTTCTATTTTATTAATTTCTGCCATGATCTTTATTTTTTCTTCCCATCTATTGATTTTTTAAATATTTTATTTATTCATTTTTAAGCAGAGAGAGAGAGAGAGAGAGAGAGAGAGAAGAAGAAGGGAGGGAAGGAGGGAGAGAGAGAGAGAGCACCAGGGTCACCAACTGTGGCTCTGGCTTATGTGGGTCCTGGGGAATTGAACCTGGGGCCTTAGGCACTGGAGGCAAGTGCCTTAACCGCTGAGCCATCTCTCCAGCCCCCATCTATTGATTTTTTTGTTTGCCTTGTGTTGTAGTCAACTTTCTCATTGTTGCAGAAAAGAACCCAACCAAAAGCTTCTGGTGGAGGAATGGGTTTATTTTGGCTTACAGACCCAAGAGAAAGCTCCATGATGGCAGGGAAAATGAAGGCATAAGCAGAGGGGACATCACCTCCTGGCCAACAACAGCCACAGGAGAGTGTGCCAAAAACTGGCAAGGGGAAGCTGGCTATATCACCCATAAGCCTGCCCCAGAGAATACACCTCCAACAAAGTTCCATTTCTAAAACTGCCATCAGCTGGGGATTGAGCATTCAGAACACATTCATTTGTGGGGACATTGGATCAAACTATCACAGTCCACCCCTGGCCCCCACAAACTAATAATCATACATGATATGAAATGCAATGCATTCAGCTCAACTCCAAAAGTCCCCATAGTAGTTTTTCTTTCAAATGAGCCATAATACCAAAAACCCAAGCCTATAATGACACAGAACATTCAAAAGATAGCATTGGGCATAGCAAAAACAGATTGAACCAATACAAGATTTAAAACAAGCAGGGCAACATCAATCTCTTAACTCCGAGTTGAATAATTCTAACCAGTAACAAGTCTTTTGGAAATCCAATTATACCCCTCCAGCTCAGCTGCTCACAGTCCAGGAAAACTTCTTCTGGTGCTGGCAGCTCCCTTGGCAGCCATCCCAGAGTCCTGGCATCTCACTGGGTCTCCACTACCAACCCACAGTTCATTCTCACGGCTCAATCAGGCCTCCATGCAGGCAATCCAGCACATCTGCTTCACAATGCCAGTGGCCATTTTTCAAAAACAAAACTGTGTTCAAATCCAATGACCAGATTCTCTTCCTGCACTTGTTATACTCCATAATACCAGGTAGGCTACCAACTTGTTAATCTATGGAGGAACAATGCTGATTTTGAAGAGCAAGAAATCTCCTTCAGCATTCAGGCCCCTTACTTCAAGAGTCCGCAGCTGGGCGTGGTGGCGCACGCCTTTAATCCCAGTACTTGGGAGGCAGAGGTAGGAGGATCGCCATGAGTTCAAGGCCACCCTGAGACTACATAGTGAATTCCAGGTCAGCCTGGGCTAGAGCGAGACCCTACCTCAAAGGAAAAAAAAAAAAAAGAGTCTGCATTCTTCCTGCTGTCCCAATGCAGATCACCTGGCCCAATCTCAGTGGTTGTAATTCCTCAAACAAATGCAGCTGAACGGGCAGCATTTTTGGCCCAAAGACTTCATTTCTTTCTGTGCCATCTCCATCTGCTCACAACCAGTCCATTTCTACACAAAGCAACCCTGCACAAGTTCTCAGGACACAGGAAGGCAGAACGCAGCAAGCCTCTCACACAAACTGCTTCTGGCACAGTCCCGACAAAGTTCTTTCTCTCCCTCATAAGTCAAACATCACAGTCCATAGTTCTCACTACATTCAGGTCTTTCCAACTCTGACCAGAATGGTCCATGAAGATATATATATAATTAGAAATTAAAATGAAAGCCCAGGAAGCTGTACTTGACAAAGTGTGTATTTTATCTAAAGAGTTATAAATACAGGTAACCTATAGTAATAGTCCTGTATTTTGTTAATAAACCTAGATTTATCAATTTGTTAAAGATTAACATCATAATAAGCATTTAGAAGCATAATAAGCACATAGAAGCATTTAATTTTAAAAGCAGGATTAAGCCAGGAATGGTGGTGCACACCTTTAATCCCAGCACTCCAGGCAGAGTAGGAGGATTGTCATGAGTTCAAGGCTGGCCTGAAGACTGCAAAATGAATTCCAGGTCAGCCTGGGCTAGATCGAGACCCTACCTTAAAAAACAAAACAAAAAAAAGTACAACGTGATCTTGGGAGCAAACTCAGCAATTAAAGACGCATGCTTGCAAAGCCTGCTAGACCAGGTTCCATTCCCCAGGACCCACATAAAGCCAGATGCACAAAGTGATAGATGTGTCTGGACTTCATTTGCAGTGGCAAGAGGCCCTGGTGCACCCATACTCTCTTCTTTCCCTTCTCCCCTCTCCCCATAAATTAAAACACTTTTTGTTTTGGATTTTCCAGGTAGTGTCTGCTCTAGCCCAGGCTGACCTGGAATTCACTATGTACTCTCATGACGGCCTCAAACTCTCAGCAATCCTCCTACCTCTGCCTTCCAAATGCTGAGATTATAGGTGTGTGCCACGCCCAGCTAAAATTACAAAGCTTTTCTATTTTAAAATATAGTGAACTAATCTCTGTAAAGAAAAATTCCTGCTTTGCATCACTTACAAAACATGTTCTTGCCAGGCGTGGTGCTGCACGCCTTTAATCCCAGCACTTGGGAGGCAGAGGTAGGAGGATTGCCGTGAGTTTGAGGCCGGCCTGAGACTCCATAGTGAATTCCAGGTCAGCCTGGGCTAGAGTGAGACCCTACCTCGAAAAAAACAAAAACAAAAACCTGTTCTTTCTCCACAAAGCCAGATCATTGGCTAGTCCAGAGCTGAAACTGAAGAAATTCAAACCTGCTGGGACCCCTGTAGGTGCCTATGCTTACTGAGCATGCGCTGTGGCGTGCAGTGTGCCTTAGCCCTGCAAGCAGTCGGAGTAAAAAGTACCTCTTACATAAGGTGGAGGGTGGACGGTCTTGTTGAAAGGCCTGCACTAAGGGTCCTCTCTATGCAGACGCCCTGAAGGTCATCACAGAAGTGACCACTAAGCTCCAGCACAGCCTCATCCGGCTAGAGAACTTGCAGAAGCTGACAGAGCTACAGCGAGACCTCAATGGCATAGAAAACCTCGTTGCCCCTGGCAGGGTGAGTAGGTGGGCTTTAGGAAAGACTTTGAGCTGGTTGTTGTCTGATTGAATTTTATTCCTGTAGCATTCCCCCCCCCCACGTTAGTGTGTGATCAGTGTTTTTACTCGACTCACAAATCTGCACACTAGTGCCAGGAATCCAGAGCCTGGTCATCACCTTAAAATGAAACCCAACATCCATTGGTAGTCACTCCCCATTCTGGTAAAATCCACAAGGTGTTTGGGAAACTAAAGAAAAGATCCACAATAGGTAGGAGAAGTGGGGCCTGTAATCCCAGCCCCTAGGAAGCTGTGGCAAGAGGAGTGCCAACAGTTCAAAGCTAGCCTGGGCTATATAGTGAGTTTCAGGCTAACCTGGACTACACAGTGAGATTCTGTCTCCAGAAAGAAAAAAGAAACATGCAGCTAGAAGCAGGACTGAACAAAGCACACCTAGTTGGGGACTCGCCGGCAGGAGCATGGTCCTGGTCCTGGGCGACAGGGCCGGTGGTCCCCGAGATTGGGTCAGAAAGAGCTTTTGTAATGGCCAGGACAAATGACTTTAACCAAACCTGGTTTTATCCTGAGCTAATCTCAAGGACTTTAAGCTCATTCTTCACACTCACATAGAAGACCGCATGGGAAATGGGGCTGTAACTCGAGGCAATCAAGGTTAATTGCTGAGTCCCTACACTCCTTTCCCCTAGTTCCTGGCAACCACCAGATCGACTTTCTGTCTCTAAGAAGTTTCTTGTATTTACCTTTGTGGGAATGAAAATGCCCTGGGTGTTTCATGAAAACGCATGTTGTCAGATTCGCCCCTGTTGTAGCATTCTGTCAACACGTCATTCCTGTTTTGGCCCCACCCTTGGCCTCGGTTGTATACCTTGGTAGCCCTAGAAAGGACCATGTAGTTGCTCCTCCCAAACTCGTCTTTGGCTCGGCCATGCCCCGTGTTGGGCCCCAAGTGTTGTGGGAAACGTTTCCTCTGGGAAGACCCAAACCCTCGTCTCCTCCACATGGGCAGAGACAGCAGACCAAAGGATGATTATACCAAAACCAGTTTTGGTGAACTAGTGAGTTTGTTGGAGTTACTTAGAGAGCAGGCTGAGGGGTTACTTACAGGGTGACGCCGCGTCACCACAAACTCCCACCCCATCCTGGATGGCACCTCCTGGAAGCTGCATCACGGAGCCCCCCTTCGAGTAGAACCTCGCTTTCTCCCAGGATCACCTGCAGCTGGGGGAGGGCAGCTGGGAAGTTGCTAGAACTCCAGGTAAGGGTCTTGTGACCCTCCTCTCCTCCATCCACTAGGGAGCTGTCAGTACCATTACTGGAGACCTCGTTTCAGTGTTCTGACCAAAGTTGCCACACGACTTAGCTAAAGCTCCAGGTTATGCCCAGAGACAAACTGCCATGCCCCAGTTCTGCGCGTGTGTTTTCCACAGGGTTACTCATTCACCTGTGGATGAGCACTCGCATTGCTTCTACTTTCTGGTTGTGACTGATGCTGCCATAAAAATTCACCTTTATTCTTTATGTTTGTGGTATGGTTGTAGTGT